>JARHVA010000215.1:1157500-1290000 GCA_037957365.1 Torreya grandis | reverse complement strand
CTGATTAAACCTATTTGTGAGCATAATGTGTTTTTGGGCATAGGTTTAATGTTTTAGGGTGAATAAGGTCTAATCACAAAGTCAATTGAGACCAATTTTAAGCTCCTTGAACCTATTTGTGACTATGGCCCACAAGTCACAAAAAATTTAGCAAATTAGTTAGTTGGGGAAATGAGTGATGTGATTTGAGCCAAATTGATCCATGTGATCCTAGTTTTTATTGTAAAATATGTTAATTTCATGGCTAAATCTTTTGGATTAGGGTTTATAATTTAGGGTTTAGGGATTAGATTTTTAGGTATATGTGAGATAAGGTTTAGGTTTTAGAGTCCAATCACAAAGGTAATTGAGGATAATTTGAGTGGATTAAACCTATTTGTGACTAAACATGATCTACTAATATCTATAATGTGTTTTCCATGTAAATTTGGTGGGGGTTTTTTGAGTGTAGATCCCTTAATGACTTAATCAGATACTCAAGTTTGAGATTATTTTCTACTATTTGGCTTATTAAATCCTCTTGACTACTTTAGGGGCATTGAGTAATTAAAAGAGGATAAGAGGGTTTTATGGGGGATGAGGTTTAGGAGTATTTTAGATGTGAGGAGGGATTGGAGGGTTAGGAGGGATATAAGGGTTTTGGGGGTCAAGTTATATCATATTATTCATTACACGTAAAGAGTTGTTCACTAAAAAACATAAAAATAAAAATAATTTCAAGAAAAATACAACAAAATTGAAAAAATTAGAGTCTAATTTCAATCAAACATGTTGGATTACATCCACTTCAGCATGGCACTGTTGAATCAAATGGTGAGTGGATCCAAAATGTGAAAGTTTTCTTGCTCAAACTTGCTACTCCAAAACACATGTTTGGTCTTCCTTTTACTTGCAATTTTTGTTATGTGAAATGTCAAATGATTTGGATTTCATGTTTGTTTTTTATTATTATATAAAAACCATGTATGTGGTTTTTATGTATATGTAGTTTAGCCTCAATAACCACCAAGACTAAGTTTAAGAACCACGTATGTAATTATAATAACCATGTATGTGAATAATTATTTGGTGGGGGGGAGTGGAATTATGTCCTAATTTTGGTCCCCCAACTTTGTGCATACACCCATGTTGAAATTATGTATAAAAATAGTATCAATGTATATAATGCATCCACAATTGTAAATTTAGATCTTGTAACTATGTATTTTTGGCCAATTCAAAAAACCATGTAAGTGTGGATAAGATGATTCCCAAACATGACCCTACTATATATGGATAAATATGAAAATTGATATGATTACCAATGTGTAGAACATGTTTCCAAAATATTCCTCCATTGTAAACTATAAATTTTGAATACTGAATAGGTGTGGATAACATGCTTCCAAAGCATGCCCCAACTAAATCTAAAAATTATGAATCTGTGTGGAATCCATGCCAATATGACATGTCTCTATTGAATCTAAAAATTGTGACAAGTGGGGATAACATGACTCTATTACATGTCCCATTTATATTTCCCCCTTTTAGGTGAGGGAAAGATAGGAACTAGTAGTTACCTTACATCAAAAGGATAAGACAACTATATAATATGTGAATGTAACCATGTAGCATATAGAGGAACATATCTATGTAGATATATCATTAAAGAACATAGAACCAATATGATCACATTTATGCCTAATATTCATGATAAATATATTGGCAACATTGAATTAGAAAAAATACAATCTCAACAAGAAAATAAGCACATACACAAGATCACTCAAAAGCAAGCCAAAATATAATGGTTCAAGGAGACCGCAAACAAGGGGTATTTTCAAATGATGCACAATAAAATTGGCATGACTTTATCAAATTACAATGAAATCAAGGATGCCATATTCAAATGTCCATACACAAATAATGACATATACAGATGTAAAAGATAGATTACATAGGCACGAGGGATGCAAATAAAGGAGCATATCCAAATGATCGAAAAAGAAAGACAATAGCAAGGAAATACACTCAAATAAGTGCATAAATGAAATAATAATAAACCATCATAAACATGTCATAGTATCCCATGATCAAAAAATTTAGTAAAAAATGTCAAGTACATAACATATCAGGTACTCTGTGTAAGATATAATCATGGATAAAGGCATGTGTAAGTACATGTGTAAGCTCAAACATGATAATAGAACATGATCATCAAAACATATAAACTATGGATATAAATATCAAAGAAGTGTATGATCCTAATATCCACATGACATGAGAAGAGGGAAGGCCCAACATCCAAAATAAGAATATATCATGTATTTTTATATGTTTGTGCCATACTTTATAATATTCCTAAACAAATATTATTTGATAAAACATAATTTATAAGTATTTTATTTTTATTTTAATAAAATATAAATTTATATTTGAATAATAATTTTATATAATGCAATTAAATTATTGAAGGTTTTTTGTCCTTCGATTATTACAATAATTATCACAAGGGTTTTCATCCTTGGATTTCTATAAAAGGTTTTCATCTTTGAATAGAATAATAAAGCACATAATTGCACTTGAATGTTTGAATGATAATTTTTTTTAATTTGATGCTTTCCTTCGATTTGCAAATGCTTATTTATACCCTCAACTTTACACTAAGAGGTGTGAATTCTGCAAGGGTGGCATCCTTCCTTTGAAAGAATGTTATTAACACATTAATGAAATAATTAATAAATAACTAATGTTATTTTAAAGACTCTTGTTTTAATGTAGAAATCTCCTTAATTAATTATTATTGTTTAATTTGGTGATCTCCTTAGTAAATAGTGGTGCTCTTTGTAATAGCTACAATCCCTTTGTTATTGTTCCTCCTTGGCAACAATCTCTTGTTTGGGAAGTGATCTCTTTCTCAAATTTTGATGTCATATATTTAGTCATCTCCTTCTTAGCTGCACTGATGTCTTAGGAAGTTGTGATTTGCTATTGGTAGACATTTGGGAATATTACAATTTTCCCCTCCAAAAATTGCTTGTCCTCAAGCAATTGGAAGTTAGGATGTTCAAATATTGAGGCTCCTTCCCACGTGGCATCTTCCTCATCCAATGGTGGTAGCTTGATGGAAGGAACAATATGTTCACTAAGTGCCCTTTTTAGGCATGAGACATGGAAAACATTGTGTAACTGACTACTTCCAGGTAAATCCAACTCATAAGTAACCTCTTTGATATTCCATATGACTTTATACGGTATATAGAAACATGGTTTAAGTTTTTCAGCTCTACTTTTCTTGATAGATTTTTGCTTGTAGAGTTATAAATGCAAATACACCAAGTCACCAACTTCAAAAATCCTTTCTATTTTATGCTGATCTACATATATATTTTGTTGATTTTGTGCTTGTTGAATATTATCCTTGAGATTTATAAGGATATCTTGACTTTCTTTAATTAATTCTTTAGCATTTAGAACTCTGCTATCTGGAATGACTAAGTTCAAAAAATATTGAGCATCATACCCATATAAAGCCTTAAAAGGTGACATTATAATTGACATGTGATAGGAAGTATTATATAAAAGTTCTCCCAAGTGTAACCATTTGATCACGCATGTTATTTCCCCAAAATATAATTCCTTAAATATCCTTCAATCCATTTATTGACAGCTTTAATTTGACTATCTATTTGTGGATGATAGCTCATGCTTGGGGTTAACTCGATACTTGTTAAGTGAAAGAGTTCTTACCAAAATGAACTCATAAATCACAATCTCTATCACTAACAATGATTTTTGGTGATCCATGTAGTTTGAATATCTATCTAAAGAATATCCTAGCTATCAAAGGTGCATCATACTTGATGGGTAGTGGAAAGAAATGAGAATACTTCATTAAATGGTCAACAACCAAATAGAGGCAATTCTTCCCTTGAACCATTGGCAATCTGATAATAAAATCTATCAAAATACTCTCCTATTTGTAAATAGGGATCAATAAAGGTTATAATAAACTGGCTGGAAATTCATGCTCAATTTTATTTTGTTGGAAAGTAGCTCATTCTTGAATATAATTAATAACTTCACTCTTAATCCATTTCCAAAATAATAACTCTCTCACTTGTTTATATGTTTTGAGATAACCCAGATGGCCTACCAAAGGACTACCATGAATAACTTTAACATTTATGTTTAATTTTAGATTCAAATACCAAGAAGATTCTATTTTTATACAAAATTAGATCTTCTACTACTTTATATTGTTCATCCCCATTTTTTATTTCTAAAATTGCATTAGCGAATTCATTTTTAATATATTCAGTTGTTCTAAGGACTTTCCAATCAGCTGTAATGGTAGATATGGAGCACAAGGAGGGTTTTCTTGATAATGAATCCCCCACAACATTATTCTTCCTTTTTACATATTCAATATCAAAATAAAAATCTTGGACCTTACTTACCCATTTTTGTTTTTTATCATTTAAATCCTTTTGACTCAATAAAAATTTTAGGCTATTATGAGTTATCCTTACTATGAATTTTCCACATACCAAGTATTGACGAAACTTGACCAATGCCTGCATACTTGCCAACATTTCCTTATCAAATGTAGAATACTTATGCTTATGTTATTTCAATTTCCTACTTTCATATGAAATAAAGTGATCTTGTTTCATTAGGACAACTCTGATTCCTTCTCCTAAAGCATTGCATTCTAATAGAAAGGGTAATGAAAAACTAGGTATCATCAATATAGGACATGAACTCATTTCTTTCTTAAGTTTTTCAAATGTTGATTGAGAAATTTTAGACCATTGAAAAGCTCCCTCTTTTGTTAAATTAGTTAAAGGGTCAATGATTCTATAAAACCCCTTAACAAATCTTTGATAATAAGTACATAATCCTAAGAATCCTCTTAATTGGGTGGTGTTAGTAGGAGTAGGCCAGTCTAATATTGCTTGAATTTTATCTTTATCAACATTCACTCCTTTTCTATTGATAATATATCCCAAGTATAATATTTCCATCATGCCAAACTCTCACTTAGACATTGTGGTGAAAAGAGATTGTTGCTATAAAATTTCTAGCACTAAGTCTAAATGTTTTAGGTGTTCTTCTCATGACGTACTATTTATCAATATATCATCAAATAAAACTAACACAAATTTACTCAAATGTTGACCAAATATATGATTCATGCATGATTGAAAGGTGGCTAGAGCATTGGTCAATCTGAAGGACATGACTAAGAATTTAAAATGCCCATAATGACATCTAAATGCTATTTTTTGAATATCGATATCTTGCATCCATATTTGATGATATCTCTATTTCAAATGAATTTTGGAGAAATAAATATCTCCATTTATCTCATCAATTAATTCATCAATTCATGTAATTATATATCTATTTTTATTATATTTTTATTCAATTATCGATAGTCTATGCACATTCCAAACGTGCCATCTTTCTTCTTAACTAAAACCATGGATGAGGTGAAAGGACTTGAACTTGGTCTAATATGACCCATCTCCAATAATTATTTGATGGATTTTTTGATCTCTTCTTTATAAATTTTGGGATGGAGGTAAGGTGTGGTTATTATGGGTTGGGTACCATTTTCTAATTCAATGATATGTTGAAACCCCCTATTGGGTGGAAATCCATGTGAGATATTCTCAAAAACTTTAGTATGTTTGTTAAGTATGGGTTGTATATCAACATGATGTTTCTATGGTTCTAATTTTTTAGAGCTTACAAAACATTATGTGGCCCATGACACTTGGTTCTTCCTAAATGTTCATTCTATTCTCTTGGCAGTAATCACTTGGGGGGTCCATTATCCATACCTTGAAGGACTATTTCTTTCCCATCTACTTTAAATTTTAATTTCATGGTTTGATAGTTTTGGGTAAATTCCCCCAAGGAATGTAACCATTTCACACCTAGTACGAATTTTATTTCACCAATACCCACCACACAGAAATCATCATTAATTTGATGCCTTCCCAAAGTGAGATGGAGCAGTGGGATTATTTGAGTGCATGGTATGGTAAAACTATCCACAATGGTTACCTTAAAACCTCATAAATCTTCTATTTTAAAACCCATTTTTGTCACAAATCCTTCGTCGATGAAATTATGAATGACCCCACTATCTATTAATACAGTGATTTTTTGACCTTGAAGACTTCCTCTTACTCTAAAGGGATGGTACCTTGGCACTCCAGATAATGTCACAAGAGTACTTCCCCTTGATTTTTTGCCTTCTTCAAGTTTAGGTATGCTTTTTTCTTCATCAGGTTCCCCATCTAAAATAACTTCAATGTAATGGACATATCCTTTTCCCAAACAAAGATGACCTGGTCCCCAAGGATCTTTACACATAAAGTATAGATTTTTCCTCCTTAGATCATTTCTTGTTTCTACTTCCTTTCCCATTTTAGGTGGGTTATTTGATTGGAATCGTCTAGATAGAAGTGGTTTTCTTTGTTAACTATAGGGTATTGTCCCTTACTGCCCTGATAGCATGGTTCATGGTTGTCCATTATTGGTTATCTTTGGCTACACAAATGGCACAATTTTATTCCTCGGTGTTGAAGTTTCCAAATCTAGTGCCTTTTTAATCATTTCTTAGAAGGTAGGAAGATTAAAGGCTTTGACTAAACCTCTAAGTGGTTTGATCAATCCTTCCATGAATAATACTATAAGCCTCCTTTCTATAATATCAAGAACCATCATAGAGAGTCTTTGAAATTCTGCCACATATTATTCCACATTGTTATTTTGTTTTAGTAATGCTAATTCCCTAAAATGGATTTTAGGGTCAATTCTATCGAATCTTTCGATCAATATTTTTGTAAATTCATCATAATATTTAATAATATTGTGCCCTTTCATAATACACCCATGGTACCAACATTCATGAGAAATACCTTTGAGATGAAGGGTTACAAATTTGATCAATTCTTTTTCCATCATGGGTTGAAGAGATAAATAGGTATCTAATTTTTGGATCCATGCTTGAGTCATGCATTTATTAGAGCTGTCAAAAGTTACCAAGGTTAATTTCCACAATGTATTTTGAAGATATTTTTGATTATTTTGTGGTTTATACTCCATTTTGGTGTTATTATAATTTACTTTCATGTCCATGAATTTTTTGAGTGAAATTTCACTTCATAAATAATCTAAAAGGGCTCGATATTCTTTGAAGTCTATTGTAAGGTCATCTCCAAATGATGTTTGGGATTCCTCTTCTATAATTGATTCCCTTCTTACAATAAATTTTGGTTGAGAGGGTCTATTTGAATATCTCATAGTTATTTTATGATATATTTGATTATGACTAGTATTAGAATGACTATTTCCATCATTTTCATAACCATGATTCGACATAGATTGGATTACAAGAGCTAATTGATTCATAGTGTTATCCAGTTTTTCTTGGCCTTGGATGAGTTTATAAATTTATTTACCATTTATATTCATCTATTCCATATTTTTTTCCATTTCCTTCATTGGTTGATTTACTTTCTAGGTTTTATTTCTTCTTTTGCAATATAAGTTATTTTGCATATGAATTCTGTTTCCACAGGATGGCAGGATGAGAGCTATGATACCACTATAATATTCCTAAACAAAATAGTATTTGATAAAATTTAATTTATGATTATTTTCTTTTTATTTTAATAAAATATAAATTTATATTTTAATAATAATTTTATATAATATAATTAAATTATTGAAGGGTTTTTGTCCTTCGATTATTACAATAATTATCACAAGGGTTTTTGTCCTTGGATTTTCTATTAAAGGTTTTCATATTTGAATAGAATAATAAAGAACATAATTACACTTGAATGTTTGAATGATAGAATTTTTAATTTTATGTTTTCCTTCCATTACCAAATGTTTATTTATACCCTCAACTTTACATGAAGAGGTGTGACTTCCGCAAGGGTGGCATCCTTCCTTTGAATGAATGCTATTAACACATTAATGAAATATTTAATTAATAACTAATGTTATTTTAAAGATTGTTATTTTAATGTAGCAATATCCTTAGTTAATTATTATTGTTTAGTGTGGTGAACTCCTTAGTAAATAGTATTACTCCTTCTAATAGTGGTGATCCCTTTACTATTGTTCCTCCTTAGCAACAATCTCCTATTTGGGCAGCGATCTCTTTCTCAAATGTTGATGTCATATATTTTGTCATCTCTTTCTTGGTTGCATTGATGTCATGGAAAGTTGTGATTTATTGTTGGCAGACATTTGGGAATATTACATACTTCGAGTAGAATCATTACTCATATGTTTATGTAGAAGTACATGAATATGCCATACATCAATATGCACTAAAATAAATATGCCAAGGAGCTAGTGGAACTTGTGGGTGTTGAAAATAATTTTGAATTTTTGAATTTTTTTATTCTTTTGGTATTTTTGAAATATTTAAGATTTAATAAATTAAATCATCACCATCAAAAAATTTAGGGCCACCTAGAAATGATTGTGAGAGTTATTTATATCTATGTATATCCAACACTTTAATTTTTTTGTGTAATGTTTTACTTGAAGCCAATGGTGTAGGAAAATAGACATGCCTATAATTCTAGATGAAAATATATGTACCCATATTATGAAAGCTCATACACATGTTTTTAGTATATATCTTATCATTTATGATGTAGAGAATCATTCCTATACTCTACTATACCTCTATCTCATACCTATAGTCAAAAATATTTGCTTTCAATCCTTCATCTTCTTTGATTCTTGTATCAAATCTATCTCTTCACTGATGTTATTCTCTTCTCAATATTCTTGACTAGGTTTATTTAGTTGTCTAATCTTCATTTATCACTTCCAAATAACTCACATTAAATCATTCAACTCTTATTTCTATTTATCCATACCCCTTTTCATGTTATTCTACTCCATAGCTTTCACACCATATTTCCACTTCAGTAAAATAATATATAGGTTCCTTGACTCAAATTAATGTTATTGGTCATCTCAATGCTAAATATGTCCCAATTTGACCTTCCTATCAAAATACACAACTATCAAACTTAGCATTTTAAACCCTTACTATTTCTTATCCTTGCTCTATATTTCTAGTAGCCTTTATATTGCTTGTTTTTCATAGTATAGATTGGTACAAGTCCATTTTAGGAATCCAAATTTATTTTATGTCACTCTTTATCACTAATTACCTCTCCACAAAGTTTCAATATTCCATTCATCTACTATATACCATTTTTTGCTTCTACATAAACCTAATTAGGTCTCTTTAGGTCTGCTTCACACACATGCTATAGAATCCATACGTGAAGAAGCCTAACATGTCAAAAACCTTGATAATATATTTTTCAACACTAATATCCTTTATATTACCAATTTGGTGAATTTTCACCAATTTTAATTCATGAGATAATTCACTTTTCCCTAAACTAAGGTTTTTATGCTCAGAACATACCCAAGAGGGTGTAAAGTGGTTTTACTTTATTCTTTCTTGTTATAAAAAATTAAAAGGTCCAAAATTAGCTATGTATGACCTCCCTACAACCTTAAAATACTCTAAATTTTATTTTTTAGTTTGCTATCATGTTCTATGCATGGATTCATCATTGTTATATTTCATCATTTAACTATAACAACAAATGCAAGGTCTGGAATACTTATCAACTTACCTGATGGTATCAACCATTAATCCAAGGTTATATTACACCACATTTCCTTTTAAATTTTCACACTATTCAACTCGCATCATGCTTGTTATCCATTGTAGAGTTTATACATAGAGCTCTTTGATTATGTCTTATAATAGGGTATACAAAATTAGTGTATTGAAATTTTCTTACTTTTCAAACTGTTAAGCAACATAAGACCACCTTTTTCATTTCATACACAATCCCTTCTTGTTCCACTACCAAATCTAAGTCTTTGGACTGGTTCAATACATAAATATACCACTCTATCTTCTCTTAGGGTTTCCAACCCTGTAAAAACCTGAGACTCTTTAAGTAAGGTTTCATTTAGGTTTTAAAAATGTTTCAAAAACCTCCTCTGAATTTCTTAGCATCTTCTCACCACAACAAAACTCCTTAAAAGCATCATACTTCTCAACCACCCTTAAATATTACAAATTTACTCTTTCTCACCTAGGTTATGTCAAACCACACAAGATACATAAACTGCAAGTTCTCAAATGGGTCACAATGTAGTATCTGATAAGACCAAACTTGAATATGGATTACGTTCCATAATAATACATTCCTTATAGGTTATTTTAATACACAAATTTCTTAGTTTTAAAAATCTTCAAACTCATGTTTTTTTCTTTACCAAGCTTAACACAGAGAATATAAGGGAGCAAGGTCTACAAAATCCACACAATACTTTTCATACCTATAGGTTAGTTTCCAATTTTGTACCTCAATGAATCATAATAATTAATAATAGATAACACAACAATAATTTCTCAAGTATTCTTCATCACATTCTTAAACATTGTATTCATGTACATACATAACTTTTTACAAATAATAATACTTTCAACAAGGATAAAGTACAAAATTCATGATTGTTTCCCACTCTAACTCTTATTCCTCCATACATATGCCTTCTTAAACCTTCAAAAATAACTTCCTAACTTCCTATTCTTACCTTATACCTATGATAATCACCTCTAACTCTAACCAAAACTTGTTACAAACATCAAATACTTTCTTGTAACTATTTCTTGGAAACTAATCCCTACGTGACCATTACATGTAAAATCTTAATTTCTACTATTTTCCACATGCCTTGTATGTTACACACCCAAATATACCCATATATAATAATAAATTATCCTAACATAACATTTTATACCAATACATGACTTGACACAATAAAAAATGCTTCCAAACACATTTACCTAATTCATTATTTTAAGTGCCCAATTTGGAGAAAAAATGCCAAAGGGCTCTCTAGATACAATACCAAACCTTTCTAAAATATCAAATACCTTTTAATTAATTTTATAAGACTTAATAAACCTATAAAAAACCAAATTTACTTCATAACTTGATGCCCCTACATCAATTTCACTCAAATAGCCAACTTTTTTCAAACATTAGTTTTAAATGTGGCTCATATTCTGATGCCCATATAGTCAAAAAAATTGACACATGGGAAACAATAAATGGGTAACTAAATTTATCCTCAATATTTGGGACCCAATAAATAGTATATTATCTTGTTTTTATTATATCATAATCGTGTAATAAAATTGGTACTTCAAGTTGTGTCCCACTTATTTGGATCAAACTGGATATGATGACAATATACCCCATAAATATTAGCAGTAATACTTAAATCACCATGATTTTGTTTCTTTGAGGGATATTTCTCTTCTAAAATATAGGAAGGAATTTGTCTTTTTACAATTATGGACACATTTCATATGCATCTATCAATCTTATATTGTTGGATTATGTTTTTTAATGCCACACATTGATTGGTAGTATGGATAATGATTCGATGATGATCACAATATGGTACTCCATTTATAGGTAGGATTCTACTACCTGATATGCATCTAGTATAAGGTAAATAAATAATTCAATTTTAAAGTAAAAAAATATAATATGGTATCAATATTATCCTATTTATTTGTGATCTATAGCATCAGGGGCAAAGCCTTTTGATAAGATTCCACACTATTCACATGATGTAGTTGTATTTGGTGCTTATAAGTTTGAATTAGTGTTTTTAAGGAAGAGGTATGTATGGAATAACAAGAATTTACATGAACTTATGCCATTTTTATTTTGTCCTTTTCTATATTTATTTCTATATTTTATGTAAGTGAGTTGAGTGTATATGTGCTAGGATCCATAGGTTCAAATAGGCTATGAGATAGGTGATTTAGTGGATCTAATTTTAAATTTTACATTTTATCATTTATCATATCTTAATATGTATCATCGTATATATCATAATAATAAATAACATGGCCATTGGTTTTATCTATATTCACTAATAAATGAAGTTTAAATGATGGTGACTCTTATGGTTCTACTAGCTTGTTTGGTAATGGGTCTTGTTATTTATTTACATCTATATATAATTTAGACTTTAGTTTATTATTTATGTTTTGAGATAAAGGAGTAATTTTACTTGAATCATCAATTTCATAGGTGTGAATATGATCAAGAGGTATGTATTATTGAGGTGGTATTACTTTAGGAATGCCCTTAGTTTCAAAATGTGTCATTTTGAAAAATTTGAAGGGCTCATCATCGATGGGCATGGATAATAAGTTTGCCTCATGTATTAATTTTACACATTGATGAAGTGTATATGGGATAGCTTCCATTATATGTATCCAATATCTACCCAAAATTAAATTATAATTTAAGGATTGAGACATAACCTAAAAAGTAGTAAAAATTATTTTTGGTCTTAAGGTCACATCCAGTGTAATTTGTACAATTGGAGGGCTATGAGAATTGTTAAACATTTTTATATGGATAATAATGTTTTCAATAAAGATTATATTGATAACCATGGTGGATAGGAATTGCATGATACAAATTTCTAGGATTGATCCATTATTAGCAATGACTCTTTTGAGACCTTTACTTTGTATTGTTACTTGTATTAACATAGACAAAATTTGGTCAATAATATATTTGGATGTTAAATCTGTTGGAACAAAGGTGACAAGATTTTTATTATTCTTAATAAATTTCATAATATACATGAAATAAGTAGGTTCAATATCACTTGGAACTTGTGTCTCACATAATACTTCATATAGGATATATTTATAGCATTAAACTATTTTAGAATCTCAAGGATTGAAAGCTTTACATGTGTATTGCTTAATTAGTAAATAATGTCATATCCATCAGTTTTGATTCCTAGCTTAAGTTTAGGAGGGATCTAGATATAAAAAAGTGGGGGATAGGTTTAATGACCTTACATTTTGTAGTATTAATAGCATGGATCATGGAATATAATATAATCCATGGACAAAAGATGGGTGTGGGTTGGTAGTTGTTATTCAAATAAGATCTAGGTAGGATAAATGGTCGAGAACATGCTCATTTTTGTCTATATATTTGCTTTATAACATTGAAAAATTAACTTTGAAAAGTGATTAAGTGTTGATTTTGCTTTAATACAAGTTTGATTATAAGATTTGATAAGGCAATTAATGTAGCAAACCATAACAATTACGACATATTGGAATCCAAAATGGGAAACATATGCATCCATGTTACACATATTTTATGATAGTCAGGGATTAACAATTAAAAAACTAAGTGACCTAGGGTTTAATCTTCAAAGATAATGTTCACCAAATTTTTAACCCTAATTTAGAATTTTAGATATGATAATCCTCACTTGGGGTATATATGTTTAAGAATATGTAAATCAAATGGCACAAGGTGATAATCAGATCTATAGCAGGCCAATTAGATGCTAAACTTAGTTATAATCATATGTTGAATTCATAAAATTGAGATAGTCTAAATGTGGAAAAAAACTAAGATATGTATATAAATGACATTTTAAACAAGGTCGTTAGCTCATTTTGATGTTAATAGAGTGTTGGATCTAAAATAGGCATGAGGAGTGTTGGATGATAGTTATGCAATAATCATTAGATCCTAGATCTAACTTTTTTGGAAATTGGGACACTAACATCATCCTAGGATGGTTGTGTTTACACTACTCTCTGGGTCCAATACAAGTGTATTATATAGAATACATGTTGAAAAAATATACGACCATATGGATTCTTCTGGGTTTTGTTTCACCTTCCTTCTGGTGTATTCATATTTGGGTCATGGATTGTTACTCCTCATAAAATGGCAAAGCCCTAGTTTTCCATATTCATACTAGCCTTAGGGTAAAATGGGTTAGTGGTAACATGATATTGAGTTGATCCCAAATACCCTACTATTAGTGGACACTGCCTACATAGCCAATACTTTAGAAGAGGCTCTCAGACTAATGTAGTTTTCCCTTATGTGTTAACTTGTGTTTGAATCATGAAATATGTGTAAATAAAGTAGAATAATGACCCATCTTTTTATTAGGATATTAAGTCACTATTCATGAATCAATATTCATAAACACTATTCATGGTCACTATTCATGAATCAATATTCATAAACACTATTCATGGTCACTATTCATGATGACCTAGCTTGATGTTGATGTGGATGGTTAGTGATGTGGCAAGGGACCATGGAGGGTATTTCATGAGGGATCAAGTTGATATGATGAGAGTGGGGTGTAACACTCCACCGAGGAACATGGGTTTGTCATTGATATTCACATGGGTGTTTTCACATGCTGAAAAATACAAAAGGGTTGGTGTGGGTTGAGTTTATAAGGGACCCAATGGTTCACATGTGTGGAGAAATTCAAAATGTGATTACAACACCTTTTGGACATTGGTGTGCACATGGGAGAAAAAGACAAGTTATTCACTATTGTTATTTGTCCTCACTCATGGAGTGGGAGATAATATTTGGAGCCATATTTAAGTTTCTTGGATCTTGTCTAATGTGGATGGACCAATTTTTTGACCCTTTTACATGAATACAAATAAATTTTGATGATCATTGTTCACACCACATAGAATGTGGTGACTTTATTGGTGCCAGTATTCATTCTCTCTCTCTCTCTCTCTCTCTCTCTCTCTCTCTCTCTCTCTCTCTCTCTCTCTCTCTCTCTCTCTCTCTCTCTCTCTCTCTCTCTCTCTCTCTCTCTCTCTCTCTCTCTCTTATTGTAAATGTTATTAATAATCATGAACCTCTCTTTTTAATTTATCCAATTAGTGGATCCATGAAAGCATTGGGCTTGTATTATTTGAGGTTGGATATTATAGACTAGTTTAGCCTGGTTCATAACTTGAATGCTCTAGGTGGAAGCATTGAGTCCTTGTATGTTACCACTAAAGGAGTTGTTTTAGAAGAGAGTTGATGTTGTTATCAATGAGTTTTTTAAGATTCCATTTTTTTCCATGATTTTTATTTTCACATTGCAAGGTTTTCACATAATCTCTTATGTAATGTGTCCTCTTTCTTGTCTTTAATTTTGTAGCTGATTTTTCACATTTATTTAGTTGCACTATAAGATATAGTTCATTGATCTAACATGTAGTCTCATAGATTTATTTATAACATTTGGTATCAAAGCTTTGGTTGTAAATCTTTGATTCCTAATAGTGGTATTAAATACATGGTGAAAAACTCCATGTGTGAGTGTTTTCTACTAATGGTTGTTGTTTTAAAAGTTAAATGTACCATGACAAGAGGAGAGACCAAGTGGATATTAAAGAAAAATAAAAATGAGGTTTTATTTTTTGGTAGGTATATATCTATAGAGGAAGGTGGAGGATCTCTTGGTGAATATCCTATTATATTCATGTTGATGATGAGAATCCCATAGATTAGTGATGGAAAAAGATGAAAAAGCTTTGTTAGACAAGTCAACAGTGTACACAATATTCTTGATGGAGAAGTTACTCTACAACTTGAGGAATAAGTTGGTATCCATTGGAGGAGGTTGAGGGAAAGGTGGTGACCTTGTTATTTTTATTAAAAACAAATGAAATGGGTGTGATGTGGTATCCGACTAACCACATGTTAGACAAGATGTTGAAGAAGAAGAAAAATCCATGCAAAAGGAGGTATAGATAAACCTTAAACTGTACCTATTTTGAAGTAGTTGAAGAAGAGGAAGATGAATATGAAAATTAATAAGTGAGAATTAGTGTTCATAGAAGGATAAGACCATGTTTTTGGACATACAATAGAGAAGTGATGTTTTTTTTAGGCTCAAAAACTTGATAGGTGCATTATTACAATGATTAGTGTGATGACTTCCCTAGAGCTATGATTGGTCCACTTGTGTCATGGTTGGCATGGTTTTTATATGAAGGTTACATGTTAGAGAATAACTAATACCTATTGTTTCAAGAAGGAGAAGTCTAATGTTGACCATATAACTCAGGGTGTCAATGTGTTTTGTATATAGTTATGGCATTGGTTAGGTAGGCCAATGTATGGACTAATATTGGAGGTATATGAGTTAGTTTTTTAGTAATGTCTAGTATAACATGATTTATTCTTTAAGATCAAAAACTTGGTAGGTTAAATTATTCACCAATTAGTACAAATACTTCTTAGGAGCCATGATTGGTCTAGTGTACTTGTGACATGTTAATAGCTTGATGGCTATGTGCAGAAGTCTAGTTTTGACTTCGATGATATCTTCTCTCCTCACTATTATCAAGAGTGACATGTGCACTTTTCTTGTTCAAGGAGTTGGAAAATTTTGATTCCTACATGGTGATCTCTCTTAGGGAGAGATAAATATTTATTGAGGTAAAGGTGTTGTTAGTTTACATGTTAATTAAATCACTATATGAGATGGTGTTGGCATTACACATGTAGTACATGAATTTCAATACCTTCATGGAGAGCCAAATGTTTAGAAGAGGTTTTTGTTATGTTTTGTGACATATTGGATGTAAGCCCCAACATGATCACTATTATGATGGATTAGGTCATATGGATGTGATGAAGGTGGTAGGAGGAGCAGACAAAGGATGGAGATGCATAAGGATGGGAAAGTAACGAAGTACCCCATTTCTTGTATTTTTCTTTGTCTTCTCAAAAAAGTCTTATAATTTTAGAGAAGACATGTTATTTCCTATGTATTAGATTCATCAAGAGTATGATGCCTCATGTTTCCATGGTGAGCACTAACCTATATATTCCTAAGTAGTAGGAGTTGTGAGTGGTTCATGGAAGAATCCTATTTGGAGGATTAGTGAATGGAGAAGTGAAGAGTCACTTCAGGTGTTATAATATGCTATGGAGGTGTATATGTTTAAAAATTTGGTCAAGATAGAGAAGTTTTAGTAGTGAAATAAAACTTCTATTGGGTCTATGTTAGGGTAGTAGAGGGCATGAATCAGTAACTAGTTATAGATTACTTAGGTGTGGTAAAATCCTATATATATTGACTTTAAGTGGGAGTATATTAGGATGTGAAGTCATTATTTATAGTCATTATTAAT
The DNA here is from genome assembly GCA_037957365.1 of Torreya grandis. Taxonomy (NCBI): domain Eukaryota; kingdom Viridiplantae; phylum Streptophyta; class Pinopsida; order Cupressales; family Taxaceae; genus Torreya; species Torreya grandis. Next base: position 1,272,923 of record JARHVA010000215.1, on the reverse strand, counting down.
GATGATGTGGCCTACCAGTGATGTGGATGGTTAGTGATGTGTCTTATGAGTTAGGTGATTGATTGGTGATGTGGTAGGGGCCCATGGAGGGTATCCCATGAGTGATCAAGTTGATGTGATGGGAGTGGGGTGTAGAACTCCACTAAGGCAAATTGATTTGTCTTTGGTAGTCACATGGGTGTTGTCACATGGTGTAAAAGATAAAATGGTTGGTGTAGGTCAAATTTTGAAGGGACCTCATGGTTCACATGTGTGGAGAAAGTCAAATGCTGATTGCAACACCTTTTAGACTTTGGTGTGCACATGGAAGAAAAAGATAATTTGTTTACTATTATTGTTTTACCCTTATTTCTAGAGTGGGAGACAATTTTTGGAGCCACATGGAAGTGGATTGGATCTTGTCTAAATTGGATGGACCACTTTTTTGACCCTTGTATATGAAGACATATAACTTTTTATGATCAATTTTCAGCCCACATGTAATGTGGCAAATTTTTTGGTTTCACTATTCATTATCTATCCTCTCTCTCTCCCTCTAATGTTATAAATTCTATTAATAATCATGAATCTCTCTTTTTAATTTATACAATTAGTGGATCCATGCAAGCCTTGGGATTACATTCTTGGAGGTTAGATCATGTAGTCTAGTTTATCTTGGTTCATAACCTAAATTATTCATATGGAATCATTGAGTGATTGTATGTTAACATTAAAGGAGTTGATGGAGGATCTATTATAGAAGAGAGTTGATGTTGTTATTAATGAAGTCTGGAAGCTACCATTTTTGCCTACATTTTTTCCTTGAACATTGTAAGGTTTCCATGTAATATATTATGTAATGTGTCCTCTTTATTGTCTTTATTTTTATATATTATTTTTTACATTTATTTACTTACACTGTAGGATATAGTTCATTGATCTAGCATGTAGTATTAGAGATTTGGTTGTGAAGCTTTGATTCCTAACACTTTTAACTTGTAAAATCAATGTTTTGGGCTACTCCTTTAGTATGTTAGACTTGTATATGTGTTGTACCTATGACTAGTATATAAATAGGGAAGCTTTTTCTCTATTAAATGCTTGGTAGATTGCTTTTGATGAATTTCCTTGGTCTCTTTGGTATTTTACTAGGTGAGGAATGAATGAGGGTTGATATTATATTTATATCAATTCCTTTTGATAATAAATTTCATTAAATCACTTAGTCCAACCATTAGGATACATTTCATTTTCAAATTAGTTTACTTTAGGGCACTATACACTTACATCAAGAGAAGACACTAGTGTCAAGCAAGAAAGAAGGTACAAGTTTAGAACTTGCAGAGGTGGAAGAAAAGTACATTTTAAGTATTATGAGAAATAAATAATATTTGTGTCATCAGCATAAGATTGGTTAGACTAAGATATGGGCAAGGTTTGATTTTTCCAAGTATACAAGATTAGGTGTTATATAATCATAAAATTGTGTCTACATAATGAATTATCTAACCTATGATGGGCAGTATGGCTCATTGGGTTGTGATGTCATGAGGCTTACCACAAAATTAAGATACTATTTTCATAAACTTAAATATAGAGTTAATTTATTATGTTCTTGATGAGATTTATACAAGTTATTACCTTAAAACATTAAAATGTAAAAACTTCTATTAGACACCATGGGATTATTCAACTTGTCTGCAAGCACCACTTCCTAAAACATCCAAATGGAGAAGATACTTTGGAAACATTCTTAAATAATGAGATGAAAATATGACCTAAAAAATATATATATCTCTTTATCCAACCAAGACACCAAGGTGCAGCTCAAAATAAGGAACCTCTACCAAAGGATCAATTATAGAGATAATAAAAAAGAAGAAAATTAGACCCAAAATTTCACAAGAAAACTATTAGGTTACTTTGGATCTAGTTGAAAAGATAGTACAAAGAAGTAAGTTGAGACTTAGGGTTTCATAAACATGTTATGAAGTTACTCCAGAGCCAACTATTATTCTAGAGCCTATAGTCATCTCATAAGGAGAGAGATAGGCTCCATATATGGATTCAATAAAGATCATAAGGATATAATCTATAATAAAATAAGGAAATACACAAGAATAACCCAACATTGTATTTCCTCCAATAAAAATAAGTACAAAATTAATCTTGTAAGAAGGTGAAGAACTAAAAAGATCTGTAATTGAGACAATTAGAAGTCTTAATCAGGAACCCCCTATGGAGATTCTAATTATGGGGGTAGAACCTACAATTGAAGGGATTGAATTATAAGGTAGTCCTAACAATACTGAAGAGGGATTCAAAAATGAGGTAATTGAAGGATAAATCATTCATGAGAAGGCTAAAGAGGAACTTAGAGTAAGAATTGAATGATTAGATGAAATAGCAAAAGAATTTGAAGAAGTTGCAATAGAATTTACTCCACCTTAATATCCCTCACCTTCATATCCTCTTCCATCACTATCTAAACCACTTATTGACAAAGTAAAATATCCAATTGAATAACAATAAGAAGAGGTCCACTCCTCCAATCAAGATGAATAAATAGAGATACAACAACCCCTTTTTCTCTCTAAAGTTGAATCCATTATAAAACAACAAGTAGAATAAATTACTTTCCTTAGAATGCAATTATAAGTTAAGGACAATACCATTTATTATTTGAGAAAAGAATTAAAATAAGTAAAGAATCAATCTATGTAAAAAGGTTAGGAGATAGAGGTGTTTAGATAAAATATAGTTGAGACAAAAATAGTAGTAGACCAACAAATCCAAATACTTCCAAACCAACAAGTGAACAAAGGAGTCCAAACCTTGTTGTCTTATCATGATGTCATGGCCATTTGGGATGAAACCTACAAAAAATTTAGAAGGATCAAGGTAGAGAATAGCAGGCTTAAAGAATAAAATAATATATTAAAAGAATAATGTGATGAGGCAAGGAAACAAATTTAGAAATCTAATGTCACTATTCAAATAACCTATGAGCTACAAGAAAACAAATTGGCCTATGGAAGACCTTCCTCTACCTACATCATTTTCATTCAAGAATAATTTTTTAGATGTCAATTGTTGAGAATATCTTATGACTAGAACCATGAAATAATGGATAAGAGTGTTTTTGTAAATTTTTGTGAACAATACTCCAAACCATCAATACCTTTTATGTGAGTTCTACTTATGTGATCACATTCTAGGAAATATGTCTAGATTCTTGGTAAAACTTTTCATGTTAGAACCATATGCCAAAGATCTCCTTTACATAATTATAAATCAATTTAAATGGGAATAAAGGACTAATGAATATTTTCACAATGCAAATATAGTAGAACTTTGTATAAGACCTTAATTTTATAGTGCACCTAAACTCCTCAAAAAATTTAATTCTCAATATTTCCAAAACATGTGTGATGATTACGTGTAGACCTTACAACAAAACATTATAGATTTTGAAAGATTTACCCAACACCATTTTGAAGGAGCAGTGATGGAATGTATGAAAAGATGGGATAAATTAAACATCCCTTTAGAGAGAAGGGATGTAATATCTCTCACCAATCTTTGATGTTGTCCCCATAGGGCCAATGTTGTTATAAATATAATTTCACATGTCCTCAATCAAGGGGTAAATATACCTCTAATTGGTATGAGGTTTAGGCTACCATTTTTTATCATTCTTATGTTAACATGGAAGAATTCATCGCCTGAGTCCACTAGTCAGTTTTAGAAATGGATGGATTTTTTTCTTAGGGATATGGGATTTATACATGCAACTAAGGAAAATTGGGGCACTCTCTATTATTTCTATGATCTTAACCAAAGTTTGGAGCATAAAATATATAATTATGAGGAAATAAGGTTGTATTTTTCAAGAGGACGTGAAAAAGGTAAGGTTGTGGGAAATGATAATTCCATTATATGACTCATTATATCCATATATCGACCTTGTACCACCTACTAATATACCTTCTTAGAATGACTATTGCATGCATTTTATAACTTAGTTCTAGTCTAAAGTATAATATAACTACTTATATTTTAATTTATATGTGTGAGTCACAATACTTACTTTTACCACTAAGTCTTAACTCTATATATGGTTAGCCCTCAGTTTTGCATGTGCAAGTGATGTAAATACACTATGCTCAAATGTTATGAGTTTTGGCAAGTGAATTCATCCCTTGGAATCAATCTTATCTTATGATGGATTAGTCTATCCAAACTCTAAAGTCTAGTATTCAAGCTTCAAAGTACAAAATTAAGATCTCAAATATGTCAATCAAGCTCTAGGGTACAATAGTATCCTATGTAGTACAATAAGTGAGTTATAAAATGCCACAAAGGAACTCTAGAATACATCAATAAAACTCTAGATTTATTTAAGCCATATGTAGAGCTTGTCCAAGGCATTTTAGATGATCATAAAATGTTGTATACACCCCTCCAATATGTCCATGGGTTTTTCTCTGATTCATATATACATTTACCATTTATAGCATTCTATTTATGGATCTAATACTTATATTAATGTTTTTTAAAAACACCATTATATATTATGGTATTCTGGGTTACCAAAACAAGAATACATTATAATAGTAATATGTTATAACCAAATTTTTAATAGCAATATGTTATAACCAACTAAAAACCACACATTATTTTATGCCTTATTTCTAAATGTTTCACATTGTAATGTGGGAAATGGTTGTAACATATTTTTGTATTTTGAAAATTATTTAAATTGTAATTGTGATCCTATTAGTTTTTTATTTTATTTTGACATAATAGTTAGAGTAATATTAAATCTTAATACAATATATTCCTACTATTTTGTGTGTTCATTGATGTTTATAAAATTAAGAGAGAATTGAATATTATAAGTATAGAAAGTATTTGTTAGATCTATTTTCTAGATTCTAACCTTTTCTAAAAATCAATGAAGCTTTGAATGTTCCTCGAATACTGAGTTGATCTATATTATGCTCTAAGGAAGATTAAGGGCCCACTCACCCAAGGATCTAAAATTTGTGTTGATATTTATGTGTGATTATGTTAGTTTTCATTTAATCCTCTCAAAATTATTTATAACATAAGTGTGGTTTGAGTAACATGTATGTCTATTGTGTGTTTAATTCAAGTTATTTTTTATGATTCTTCCAACATTTCTTTTTTAAGCATTATCATTTCAAGTAAATTTAATTATGCAATTAGATTAAAGTTTTTCTCCTTTTATAAGGAAGAGTGTTTGGTTAATAATGGTTTCTTTACATCAAGAATGTTTATTTACAAATCAAGAGTGTTTCTTTATAACAAAATGAGTTTCTTTCATCATTTCAATTTTGTATTAGGATGTTTTCATTCCAATAAATTAGATAAGTTTCAATTAAAGGTTGATTATATTATAAATTTATATTTATCTAATCCATCACAAAACCCACCAAAACATAATTGTTAGCAACATATTTCACACCATATTGCATATAGCCATTGGACACCAGCCCTAGTTTTAATGGCATTAACCAATTATTTGATTAAATGAATGTATTGATGACACCAATCATTGGTAACCCATGATTTATTTTAAAAGTTCTTTGTTGAATGTGATTCCTTAGGATATGACATGGGGTTAGTACTCATTTAATAAGGAATACCCATTGCATTCAAAATTCATCAACACAAGGTAAAATTCAAGATAAAGCCAATCTATTTGAAAGAGATTATGGATATTATTTATGAAATCATTAATGAAGCCCTTATATTATGGGTAGACACTTTTAGGTAAAGACTAACCATGATAGTCTAAAATAAATTTTAGAACAATTTTTTTATCCTAAGAGAAAAAAAATGGGACACTAAAATATTTGGATATGACTTTGAAATAGTCCATAAGAAAGGAAAAGAGAATGTGTTAGTATATTCACTTTCTTAAAGGGATGAATCGGTTGAGGCACTATTATGCATGATGACTATTTGTAAATCATATTAGTTAAAAGAAGTAAGATTAGAATGGGAGGGTGATGTGGATACATAGGTCCTTATTTAAAATCTTTAGTATGGTTTAGGTGTTTATAACATTTTGAGTTAAAAGGTAACACATTATTCTATAAAGATATATTGTACCTATATAATAATTCTTTATTTAAAAATGATCATTTAGGAGATTTGTGCATCTATAATAGGGGGTAATCAATAATTTTGAATACATATTATCGAATCAAGTAAGATTTATTTTGAGGACTCAATGGAGATATACATACATTTTTGGAAGAATGCATTATTTGTCAACAGAACAAAGGAGAAAAAATTAAGACAACAAATCTTCTACAACCATTATCTATCACTAGACATCAGTGAGATGAGGTTTCAATGGATTTAATTACAATTTTATTGATATATAAAGGTAAAAAAGTCACCATGGTATTTGTTGAGAGGCCCATAAAATATTCTCATTTTTTTCCTTGTCATAACCATTTTTAACTAGTAGTGCTTCTTTTCTAAATACAGTTCAAAAGTTGTATGGTACCCCAAAAATAATTGTAAGTGCTCATGATAATATCTTCACCAATAAATTTTTGACTATGTTAGTTGTAGTTTTGGGTACTTATTTGGCTCATATCTCAATTATCATCCTTAATTTTATGGGAAAATAGAGGTTTTCAACAAATTTATAGCAGGGTATCTCCATTGTTTTGCATCAAATAAGTAGGAACATTGGGATATTGGTTGCCACTATCAGAATGGTGGTACAACACTTCCTTCCATATCTCTTCTAAAATGCCTCCCTTTGTGGGATTTTATATCTATCACTCCCATCCATAACTTCATGTTTAAAGGTGAAACCCAAGGTTTGAGATATTTAGGAACACTTCAACATCAACATGAGGTAATAGCTATTTTATGGGATAATTTAGCAATGACACATAGTAGAATGAAACAACAAGTTGATCAACACCATAGTGAGATGAATTTTGATATTGGTGATTGGTTATTTGTGTGTTTTCAACCATATAAATAGATGTGTTTGAAGAAAATAAAAAAGGATAACAAATTTTATCCTAAGTAGTATGGCCCTTGTCAGATCTTGTATAAATTTGGTAGTGTGGCATACAAGATAGAGCTACCTCAATCCACTCACATACATCATATATTTCATGTATCTTACCTCAATAAGGTCATTATATAACAATTTTACACCTAAACTAAACTACCTAGATTAGATGGAGAAGGTACAATCATTATGGAACCTAAGAAAATACTCCACACATGCAAAAAAAGGATATGAACAAGAGAGCTTAAGGAACATTTCATCAAGTGGAATAATTTAGATCATGAATATGAAACATGGGAGGATGAAGCTTTCCTTCATAATAATTTAGAGTTGATTTAAAAATGAGATAAAATAAATTTTAAATGAGAGGGGCATTATATACCACTAAAAAATAATGTATTTAGAGATATGTATGGTTGACTTGTGACTTACATACCTTTAATATTATCTTATTCCATTTATATAGATTTTTGGTATGGTTGGCCTATGGAATAATCGTGACTAAATAAAGTATATATAAGAGGCAATGATTATTATTTTATAATCTTGAAAATTATGCTCTTATTGCATTATTGTGGATATTTCCCCCTCAAAGTGGTTCAGTCATAATTATCAAGTATTATAGTCTTTTGTCAATTATTTTTGTGGATCTTATTATCCTACTTTTAATTGTGTAATATATTATTTCCTTATTTCGAAACATCTAAGTAATTTCATTACAATTGAAGTATATGTTTTTTAACCTCAATTTCAAATGTAAAAATAGATCAATTATGTTACTAGAGATTCATGAATTAATAAATAAAAATATCTCAACAACTTAACTCTCATATTTTATGTTCTACCTCATAGTTATCTTAGAAAATTTTATTCAAAATTTACTTTTATTATAATCTTATCAACATGTTAAGATTATATATAAAATAATATATGTGCCAATAATGAAAATAATTTTAATTAATTATATTGATCGTACTTGGTTTGGGTTATTATCAAAATCCATACATGTTTGATATGAACAAATATGGGTTTTAAATGCTTCAAATATTTGATTGATTTTGGTTGTTTATATTAAAAAAATAAGTAGGTTCATGTCCATTAGAAGTAATCTTATATAGGCTTAGTTAATTTATTTAAACTATTGTTATTAAATTTTTATTTTAAAATGTGTTATTTGGTTTTCTTGTATCATAATTTTTAAAAAATAATTGAAAAAAATGTCATTAAAAATATCTTAACTTTTAACACTAGCATAATTTCAAAATGTAGGAATAATAATTTTATTAATAATTATTTGAAAGGATTTGGATGTTTTACCCTTGAATATAATATCTATGTATATTTATTAATATATTTTGATTGAAAGTATGTAATATATTTCTTCAAAAATATACATAATATATATTTTATCAAAAATAAAGGTGTTAGGAAATCATAATCTAAGAAAAAAATATAAAACTAGAGATGTTGAGATTAAATCCAAGACTAAAGAATAAATTTCATTGTATCAAGGCCCAAGGCCTACCAAAAATTTAATTACATGATTATAGTCATGTATCACCACTACTTATAAAACCCATAAATAAAATAAACATAAACCAAAATATTAGGCAACTAGTGCTACCAATTCTATCAAACAAGGATGAGGAGTTGACAATCTATAAAGCTTGTCCTCAATTTTGACCATGGGGGTGCTTAATTTTAGGAATTAGATTCCATACATCATGTTTTAAATTTTATTTTCATTTTTTACACCATTTATAAATTAAGATAAAATATTTATAAATATAACCAATGAATTTTCACCTGACCCTTCTAGCTTGTAGCTAAAAAACTTATAAGTCCATATAGATATTTTGGTGATGACTACTCTCCATGACTTCTATAGGACAACATATTTTATCAGGTTGGAGGCATGAAAAACATAGAGAGACTACATTATTTTCATCAAAATTTACATCACTCCATCCACCCTTGGTCCATCCTTTAATAATGCTTCCTATTATTTTAAGAGGCACTCTGCTAATACTATACAACAAATTCCCCTAATTGTAAATGAGGGTACAAATGTATTCCACCTCCATTAACACTTTATATGTGTGAGCTTTATATTTAATATGAAACTAAATAAATAAATAAGGTATGTTTATAATAAAATAAGTTATTTATAATTGATATTTACTAAATTAAACTTTATATCTTTTCAAAGATGAATGAGAATCTCAATGCAAAAAATATTCTATATTTACTTAAACATTGAAGGGAGCATAGAATAATTCTAAGGACCATGTGCCATGAAAATAGTTTTGGTTTAAATCAATGAGAAAACATTGAACTCATTTGTAATCCTATTCAACCCTTAAAGATGACCTTATAATATGTTCGAGGGACTCTATTTGGCCACATGTATGAAATTTGGGAGTAGGGATCCCCATATGTAATAATCAAACTTCAAACTGATGTTCTTCATAAAGAATTCACTTAGAAAAAATATCATTTTGTGTCTTAACCATTATAAACCATACATTTTGAAATTCTCATCTCCAACAAGAAGAGTATTTTTTAAGATCACACTATTTTTTTACCATTTCCTAAGGGGAAATTTTGGGATCATTTACACTTATAACCAATTTAGGGTTTGTACTAAGTAAGATCTATAGAGAAACTCTAATTCCAATCCTTCCACCATTAATTGAGATCATAAAATCTAATTTTATATAAACCATCATCAATTAAAACCATTTGGATTTCAATAACAACCTCAAACTCCCTATTTTTTAGATCAAATTTTGATTTAAAAGAATGCCAAAGAAACCAAAATATTTATAGATCCTTGACTCTAGGAAAATTTTCAAGGTAATTTACATAGTGATTGATGATTTAAGAGCACCCAAAAGAATAATAATTTTTATAAAATGTAGTTCTAAATTGATCCCCTTTCTAAAGAAGCTCGAGTTTTATCATTTCCTAAACCTTCCAAATACTCTTTACAATAAATGTTATTCCAATTTTTGTTTTTATTTGTAATCACTTTTGAACAGAGTTATGAATTGGTTTAGGATATAAAGAGGGCCCATATCCCCAAGTGATTAACCACTAACTAGCCTTGATAATATAACTAATTACCACAATCAGCCTCACATGCCTTAATGATATTTAAACTAGGGTGGTACTTGAAAAACAACCGAACCACTTTACTAACTCATCCACATCTCATTATGTTTCTTAGAATTTTTATATTAATAAAATTAATTGTAAATCCATAAAATTTAATAATCCCTAAGCCATTCTTTCATAAGGACTTCTAAAAGAGATATAATTCCTAGGAATAATCATTTGAGATTTGTTTCCTTCAATAGCTTGAGGAATCTATTTTAGATAGATGGAAATTCCTTATTTATAGATTTAAATAAAAAAACCACCATCATCTCAAAGCATAAAATAGATCTCCTAAAATACACATTGAAAACATTTTTATTTTCTATAATTATCCAAAATAAAATATCTAATAATATTCTCCATGTTTTTATAGGCATCCTCAGAAGCAAACTAGTAGAAAGATTAGTAAACATGATTTTTTTACCAACACTTTGAAATATATCTATAATTTTATATCAATATACTAGGCTTTGGTCATCTAATATGATATTTTTTTATCAAACCCCAAAACAACATAGTTCTATAAATCAAATTAGAAAGTGTGGAAGGCAAATAGAATTAAAGGAAAAAACATTTCACCATGAAAAATCTAATTTTAATTCTAAAATTCAAACCAACTTATCTTAGGGCCAAAGTAATAAATGTAGCATTGAGTCTCATACCATTGGATGTTATAACCTAATGTAATAAAAATATATTCATACATGAGCCTTAGTGTTATTTACCACCACCTCCTTTTCAAGGATGGTAATAAATGAACCGTAAAAAATATTTCCATTAATGAGTTGGAATTAATGGGAATGAGGAAGAAATCTTTAATTCATAATGTCACTTGAGGTATATCCCCACAAAAATCACCTAGAAAAAGTAGAAACTATCAAATAGATTGAAGAGGCTAAAGTACAACCCTATATAATAGATCTAAAAATGCTAAATTTATCATATATGTGTCCATTTATGGTTAGACAAGTAGAGTCATATCTAGGAAGGGTGTGTAAGTTAATTACATAGATATGGAACCAAAGACAAAGTATTTTATCATAGACATACCAAAAGACTATTCAATTATTTTCTATTTGGATTTGTTATCCCATTTTATCACCTCTAATCTATCTATATTTTAAAAAAAACTTTATCTACCTTATATGAATCTTTTTCCCTCATTCCTAGAAAATAAAATAATAAAGTACTTGATCTAAAAGGAAATAAATTTATCTCTAATATTTTAAGGTATATTAATAAGGGTGATAGGTATCTAATTAGTGATTATATCTATATCGTTAGATATTGGTTAATGTTAATGTTTTATTATTAATTATATTGTTAAGGGAGCCATTAGAAATGGCTTCAAGATATTATGTTTGTAAATCTAGCCTAACAAAGTCATAAATGATCTGGTAGAAATCACAAAGAAAAACATCAATTTATGACACTTTTTCATGATCCATACAATTTACATATTTATTAGTCTCATAAATAGAGAAGGGCATATCAAAATCCATTTTTTAGCTTAGGGAGAGCATGCATGACACTAAACTTATGCACCTTTGTATAATGGCTTCCATTTCATCACTAGAATCTTAGGATTGAAAAACTACCTTTTATTTATTGATAAATACTTGTGATATTTCTATTATACTATTGATTTAGTCCCCAAAATCATTAATATCTTTAATATTCACAAAAAAAATCTCTATATTTTAGTATTTTAAATAAATCTTTAGACACTTTATTGTCAAACCTTCAAAGAATTCTAGCCTAACTTTAATCACTACAAGCTTACTGATTCTTACGTACAAATATTTTATTTTTTAATTCAACCATTTATACTTGTAGGGATTCATTAATGGGTCAAGGTTTTAATATTTTGATAGCTTGTTGAATTCTTTGATATGTGTGGTATTGGACCATTTTATTAAAATGGTCAACTTCTTTCCAAACACTATGAGGATATTGAAAGTTAAAATAAAGGTTTCCTCCCACCAATAAATAATTTTTTTATTCACTTGAATGGTATGGTATAAGGTTCTAGAGTCACACAATATTCATAATTGTTCATTCATCCAATTGAATGGGAGGTGTGAAGAAATAAATGGTTATTAAAAACCTTAGCTGATGGGGAAGGACACTCTATGTAAATCATGATGGGTTGATGGAATAATATATGAACATTATAAATCACTCTAATTGATCTATCAAATCACTAGGAAAAGGTAAATACATAATTCTTAGTGATAAATTCCCTATCAAATTTATTGAGAACCTTATTCCTTTCTTGCAAAAAATTAGATCAATTAAACAAAGGGATAATAGTAGTGAAAATATACTGGTGGTTTGGATCAAAAACCAATAACTTGTTCCACCTATAATTCTAATAGTCTCTTTCATGACCTAAACATCTCATTAGAAGGATTCCATCTATGTTTTATATGTCCTAGATCATGTTAAAATCAATATTTATTTGCCCCATGAATCTCCACAAATAACTGCCACAAAAGTGTTAATATTTCAATAGTCTTTGTAGTCATAAATATTAACCATTCCAAGGAATAAATCATTAAAATATAAAACCATTTAAGTGTCATAGTTAGATAGGTTTACTCTCCATTCCATTAAAATAAAGAAAAAAGTGGTGCTATTAAAGTAATGAGTCCACCAAATTGAAAACCATAGGTAAATGTGACTATTTTGAGATTATATATATATATATATATATATATATATATATATATATATTATATTTTTTTATTTGATTCTTTTATGCATTATTCATACTTTTTAATATTTCTTTTATTCAATTATAATACATACTAAAAGTTTATTTACAATAATATGAAGTGTGATATGGATAGATAAATTATAACAAAATAGAAATGAAAAAAGTCAATTCATTTAAAATAATCTAATTTACATATGTGATGTTGCAGTAACTTAAATTTGGTCATCAATACTTGATCATGCATGTTTTATCCCTTTTTACCATTAATTGACATGTGCATTTAATTGATACTTATTTCACAGATTTGACCAAACCTAAGAATAAGAGAAGACCTATTTCTAGTATAAGGACATCTAATGTCACCTATAGAAATGGTCTTACTATTGAAAAAACCTTTACACATCTGTATGATTTGACTTATACTCAAAACATAGTACCATTTTTGAAGGGAAAAGAACATTTAATATTATTATCCATGTCTATAATTTCTATCTTTCCCTCACAAAATTTAAATTATACAAAAATAAAGCAACCTTAGGTTTGGCCTTAATATTTATAAACTCTCCAATGAGTCTTTTTACTTCTTTAACCACTATAAAATAAAATTCTATTACTTCATTTCAATCATCTTCAAAAGTTATCAATTCTATAACAAAATCTTATCTACATAAGTTAACATTGAACAAAATTTCCCTATTATTTCAAAATCTATTTCAAATCACTTCAAGCAATAATGAGTCAAGTCTAAATTCAATTTGATGTAGTCTTGACAATGCATGATAAAACTTATTCAAGCTAATTCTAGATGCATTCATATAGTAAAAAGAACACAATTACACAAATCACTTAGGTGGGGGAACTACATGGACGTTTGATCATTATTCATATTATTGATGTGTAAGAAGCACTCAACATAGTAGGGTGTTTAGTAATATCACAACTCCAATTGCTGACCCCTTATTACTCCTTCACATCTGTTTATCTTCTTGTGGTAAAAATCTAGGGTTTTTAACTTAAATAAGCCATTTTTTAGTTTCACATGCAACAAAAAAGATATAATTATCACCAAAAAGTATATTTTATTCATTTTTACATGATTGTGCCCTAATTTATAACATTATACAAATAGACAAAAATGCTAGACTTGGATAATAGTGACCATCACTATTGACCCTATTAGGCATACTTGTCCATATAACATATTAGGATTAGTTTTTAGAAGTATTATGGGTTTTCATCCTTATCATTTTTTATACATTTTTATATTCAAAAAATTTGACCAAATGAATTAAAAAGATAAGTATATCTCACTTTTTCATAGTTTAGTCTTGTTTTCATTCATTCTATTTCACCAATTCCAATTTCTTGCTTTCAGTTTCCTATTTATAAGTGTGTTTACAACACCCTCATTCAATTCAATATATATAATTATCATTGATATTTATATATTAATGTAGACTTAAATAAAACAAATATATATATATATATATATACACACACACACACACATTAATATTCAATTATAAATTTGGAGAGAGATGATCATGAAGGGTTTAGATGCCACATCTTTAATATTATATCTTGTAAAAGACATCAAAGTATAATAGTTGTAATGTGTACAAAATTTGGTATAAACTAGACAAGTCTCTCAAGAACTAAGAAAATGACCTAATTTTTACATATGTATGGTCTTGATCTCCAATAATATTAGTTTTTCTTTATTATGAACTAGACCACATGTAATTATTTGTGTCCTTGGCCTAGATTGACAACTCTATATAAAACTTTAAAAAAATTTAAAAAGTAAGGCCTTTAGTTAGGGTTATATTATTTCTTTAATCACTATTTTCTTATCAAGACCCTAAATGATTTAAAAATAAAAAATAAAATAAATTATGTAATTGGAATAACTCTAGTGACTTACAAAACCTATTGATGTGTGGGTTTTGGGTGTCTCCTTCCCCATTCCAATTATTTTTTTAGAGTTTTTTACCCTATTTTCTATTTAAAAAAATTTATGTCTAGTGGTGCAAAACTTGAGTGATATCAGAATGATATATATATATATATATATATATATATATATATATATATATATATATATATATATATATATGAAAAACACTAGGAAGATGTTTACTTAGCCAAAGTTCAATTTTTGTTAGATATTTATGATATATGAAAATGGAAATGAATATAAGGTGGGATTGTCATAATGTGCAATTATAGGAAGACTATAAAACTATTTTTGAACATATGCTTCCTGGACAATAACATAGGCTAGTCATGTCTATTAACTGTGGACTTTTCAGAGTTGATTGTGACTAAGATATGAAAATTAGGAATAAATAAAATTATAAATTACATAGTGATATATAGTGATAATATTATTATAGTATTCTTGCATAGGACCATGCTCCTTAGGCAGTAACATAGACTAGTCACATTTGTGGACTATAAATTTACTTATATCAAAAGGACTTAGATCAAAAAATTAATTCAAGATTATTTATGGGTTTTTAATTTCTATAATGGGTCTTTGTTAGTTTTTGGAGTTCTCATATGGATTCTACATTTTTGGAGGTTTTTGTGTAGATTTATCATTTTTTCACACTTTGGAAGTTTTCAAGCCTCATAGACATTGTAGCAAAATTCTATACAAATATAAATACTCCATTCATGGATCCATGCATCTCTCTCTACCCTCCAATCACCTCCTCATAGAATCAAGTTTTTTCCCTTTAGATCTCACTTTCCAACCAAAGTGCACATCCTTGTATACATGCAACTAATTTTGCGATAAGGAAGATTCAAGGTTTCCATGATAGTCAAATTTTACCAATTTCTTGAACATGATTTATCATGGAAGAATATAATTATGTGACATATTTCAATCCTACTCATCAACATGTATTGATTCCACCCTATTAGCGATTCAATAGACTTTGGACACCCTGAGAAGGCTCCTTAAATCATTTTTCATCTTTAGAAGACCATCATGGGTCGAGATCAAGCCCAACCCTACTTTAATGTAACATTGATGAGGGAAGTTAACATTTCAATGGAGTTTTAAAATCCTTATCATAGTGAAATTGTTCTCCCATGACCATATATCTTGTTGTTCTCTTTAAAAACCATCAACTGGTGGTGTCACAGTTTTCTCAAGCTATTTTTAATGCTCTTCCTCTACCATCATTGCTTGGTAAATCCTCCTCTCTACTCCATCTTCATTTAAAATTATCAAACCACCTTTCTTGACTTCATGGCTTTCTAAAGTCATGTGCTGAGAAAATTCATGCTTTTGCCTTTTTTTTATGGTGGGAAAGTTTCTTTTTAGAAAAATATAAACTACTTTTACTTAAAATCCATGGTATTTGGCATGATATAATGTTTCATTAACATTAAAAATTAAATGGTATTTTTTTTGTGAAGGTGAATTTTTTTAAAAAAAGGGAAGGGAGAGAATTTTTTATTGTTTCTTATAAAGCAATATATTGTGGGGGGGTCATTAACATGTGTGAAGGAAAAAATTTACTATTTTATTTGTAAAAAAATATCTTTGGGTTTTTATTATATTTGGTATAAAAATAATGTTATCCTAATAAAGGGAGATATAAGGGAATTAATTATTTTTCCTTATCCTATTCATTGTTTTCACTTGTCAAAGATGGAGGGTGATGTCCAATTTGGTAGGTAGACAAACCCCCTCACAATAAAACCTAATATTTTTCTCCTCTCCTTGCTTGCTCACTATTTCACTCTTGTAATCCTTATTTAAAATATTTTTGGTGGTAACCAACATCCATTATAGGGGTCATTTTCTGGATAAAATTGGTAAATTTTGGGTAATTCCAAGGGCCATGCAAGCTTCAAATTTCATTTGGCATCAGGGGTTCTTCCCCTTAACCCCATTGGGAGATACCACCTATATACCCCCACGTCATAGCTGGTTTAATACTTTTAGTGTATTTTATTCCACTAGAGGGTGAGGTTCAATATGATAGATGGTTAGATCCCCTCAAAACAACATTCTATGTCTTATTGAGATTTATACAAAGACTTATTATCAATAGATCCTGATGTGCTCCATGACATGTTTGCATTATCACATATTACATTGATTGCTCACATTTTGATGCATTATTAGCTATATTTGATGTCTATTCATTGAGATGTGCTTGGCACTTATGCACTATTTGATCTTACCTATTTGGATGCATTATCGATTGAGTCTGACATCCACACATTTTAGTATTTAATGTTAATTACAAACATATGGGGTTCATTATTTATTATCCTGGGGGGTTTATGGTCCTCACTTTATCTCTTGTGTTCACACTTCTTTTGTGTGACTTGTGTGCTACTTTAGTGTCATTTGCACAAATTTATCTCACATTCTTAGATGTTTTATTAATAGAACCTAAATCCATTCACTAAGTTTACATTGTCACTTGTGCAAATTTTTTATCATTACACTTATTTTGTGTTTTCTCTCAGTCATGTTGACTCCACTTAAGAGCTACCATTTTAAGAGGATGATTTATTCTACACTAGTGGTTCTTATTAGAAAGATAAATTATGTTTCTTGGTGTGATTACAAGGAATAATTACTCATAAGAAAGAATCATTCTCCATTCTTAGATGGATAGGTTCATACCCCTACTAACTCATCTTAGTATAATAAGTGGGCTAACACTTGAGATAAGGTTATTGGTAACTTATTTTTAAATGTTTCCATGGATCTTGATTTCCATATCAAATATAGAACATGTCCTTACACTATTTGGAGAATCCTATAGCCTCTTTTTTAAGAACATATTGAGATATATATCACTCCTCACTCTCCTCTTCCTATCATTTCTTTTGAGACTATTTTACTCTCTCCTCCTACTTCTATTTCTTATGATGACACATTCCTGATGGAGTGTGCTCTTCCTTTTATTGAGACACCACTATAGGATGAGATTCTACCTAACCTTAGCTATCATATTATAGATTATACTTATTTCCCTATTAAGGATGTTGTTCTTCCAAATCCTTCACAATATTTTACTTTAGAGGAGTATATTGTTTCTAGTGTGAGTACACCCATTGAGAGATTTGATGACTTGTATGTTCTTTTTGGATATTCATATTGTAGATTTGTGTGCTTCATCTATAGTATATTCTTTAGTTTTGATAGTTGTTGAGTCGAGCTCTCCTCTTCACATGAACATTATTCTAGTGAATGTTTAAGTCCTTCTTATGATAGGTTAACTTCAGTGGTATTACATCCAATTATTGTACATGATCTTGTCAAACCTATGCCACTCCTTATTTTTGGACCTATGTCATATATTTTCAAACTATTACCTTCATCCTACTTTGTGGAATGGGAAAACTTTTATTACACACATCATGTTCTTACCTTTTCTAAAGGAAGAAACATTATTCGATGTAGATGGAGCTTCTTTAGTATTCAAGCAAAGGATCCTATTATTGACATTGGTCATTTTATGAGATGTAATTGAAGTGCAAACTATTTTATCATCATCTTCGAGGGGGCATTCTTTCCCTCTCTTCTTCTTTTCTCTCTTTTTAGGGGAGTTTTTTTCTTATGAGTTTTCTCATTTTCTCCACTTTATGAGAGTTGATTTGTACATGAGTACCTCACCAAGACTTGTTTCTTGGACCCATTTATTTTTACCTGCCTAAGTTACACTTGTATGGGGTTGTTATTTTAGGGTGTTTATTTTATACATATTTCTTATTGTGGATTATTTCATACCATGCCACATAGATTATTCTACCTCACTTATAGTTTCTCTAAACTTATGAATATGTTTTGTTAGGGGTGAATTTTTATAGGAGATGCATGTTAGTCTCACTATTAGTTAGATAGATTTACTTTTAATTGGCTATTATAGTTATGGGAGTTACACTCCTCACACATGTGACCTACTTTCTTAGGGGAGTTCCATATTTCACTCCCAGTTTGTACATCTAAGATATTAAAATATTTATATGGAGTGTTGTATCTTTATGGATACGTGATTTTGCAATAATTTCATTTATGTGATTTTGGTTACTTAGAGTTTATGTATGCTTGACCTATTTTGCCTTTGAGAAATATGTATCTTGTATCACTCATGGAACTCATGTATTTATTAAATCTATGATCTTAGAATTATATCCATGTTTTTTATTTTGATCATGGATGCATCAAATGAGATTATAAGTTATTTTCCAACATTCTTAGGGTTTCATGAATTCATGGCTTGTGTAGATCTTGGATGACTCTAATAGTAAATGTGAATTCAACCTTTGTAAATTTTGAATTTAGTTTTATAATATCTATAGATAGAACATGTAAGTATTTTTATATATATTGAGAGTTATTAGTCTGATCCTTAATTCCTTAGATCAACCTCATATTTATATATGTTTTTATTTTGAATTTGGAGACCCCCTTGGTGAAAAAAAAGGTCAAAGATAAGATCCAATAGTAAAAAAAATTATTTAATGAAACATGAATTGAATTAAACTCCAAAAAATATTCGTAAAAAATTATGTCCTTCACCAATAGGTCTATGGGACCAAATTTATCCATCAACAATGGAATTGTATAGAAAGATAGACCACCAAGATTGGGGATCCTTGAGATAAATTAGGAATATTAATAATGAGTTACATAAAAGTATGAACCAAATAAAGAAGACCTAAGTAAAATGTGCCAATATATACCTTATTAATACTCATAGTCCTTATGTTTTAAGTTATAATAAATAATATTAATGATGGGATTGTACCAAATTTGGGTGTCTACATTTGGCCTTCCTTGATTCTAGTAATGAAATTTCTAAGGTGAAGGAAATTAATAAAATCTTGAGTGTAAATGACACACTTTTTATTTTGACCTAAGAGATTTATTATGCAAAACACTCAATGCCATAACCTATATGCTTATATTATGATATCACCTATGGATAGTTATTGTGTCATACAAAGTGGAGAAAGGATGCTCTTGGTCCTACTCATTTACTTTCCATTGAAATGAATAATTACTATAGAAATAATGGGAGAGTAATACTCTATCTGGTGTCATTACAACCATTAATATATTGACTCAAGTAAATAATGTAAATCTGATCTTGTATCTCAAGATAGAGTTTGGATAAAATGTTTCCCCTTCCTAAAACATTTGAAGAGAGTAGTTTCTGATATTGAATCATTAATAAATCAAGAATTATGAAGCCTTAATTTTTAAATAATTAATAAATCCTCTAAGTTTAAAAGATATATATTCCATTATCATGAATGAAGAGAATTAATCCATTTACTAATGCCCAATAAGGTGGAACCATGATGAGTTCATTAGAAGTGATGTCAAGGTCATTAATTATGACTAGACTCGTATATCACCCATAATAGAAGATATAACTAACTAATTGGTTTGCTATAAGTAATGTCAAGTCTATTTAATGTCACTATAATCGAATGCACATTACCTATAGTATATAGAATCACACTATTATTGATAAATATAAATTCTATTTATATGATCAAAAGATAATGAGTAATATTCATGCCCCCACCAAGAATGTGTTACCAATATATGTTAATTGAGATAACAATTATTTGTCTTTTAAAATATAAATCTTAACTTTGAATATGTACATGAACCAATATCATTTTGTATGAGCTTTTATAATGTGAATGAACAAATATTATCCCTCTTGGACTTTGAAAAATGTATACATGTGCCTTTTTAATATTGATATTATTCATGATCAAGTATCATGCTCCCAAAATATATGCCAAATGATATAGAATGACATGCATCTATATGATCTATTGTAATTGTATTGTGAAACATGTAACCATTTTGTAATATTTGTCCATATGCCCATGCATATGCATTCATGTGTGTTTAATATGTACTTAGAGTCTTTGAAATGTGAGTGCACATGAATATAATATGCCCCCATAATTTTTACCAATGTGCCAATATTTCTCATTTGTATGTTTTTAAGTTATTTTAAAACTTTGAACTTATATTTTAGACCTTTGAAACAATGTACTATGTTATAGAATATGATTCTTGAATTACCTTCAATTTTTAAAATTTATATTTTATCTTTCATTTGACTGAGTGAACATATATGGAGTTATAAAAACCTCATAGACACATCTATTCTTGATAATTTTAGAGATAACACTCCTACACTCTCTTATAGGACTCATCCATGCATGTTTAAGAGCTAATAGTTCATCTCTATCGATCATGGTTATCTTGCAACACACAACAAAATTTTACTAATTTTGCACACTCAAGGATGAGTGGAGTATTTTAATGGATGCATCTTATAAACTATAAAATTCACTCAAAATGGATTACAAATACCTTAAAATGGGTTTTCTAGCCTTAATATGAATATTCAGGTGTGTTTATGTAGATGGTTTATTGATTAGGTTGACAAATTTTGCCCTATTTTGATAAATTCTTCTATGAGAGAAACCTCATTTCCACATCTCCTCAAAAATTATTTAGATATAATCATCAAAATTTATTTTATATGACTCATCCATTCATGTGTAGGAGATGATGGTTCATATTTATCCCTCACAGTTCTCCTGCAACACGCAACAGAAGTTAGCTCATTTTACACACTCAAGGACAAGTGGATTCTCTTAAGGGATGTCTTTAATAAACTAAAAACTTCACTCCTTAGGGCCAAACTAGACCATAAAATGGTCATTATATCCTTAAAATTCCTATCTATACATGCTTGCATAAATGGTTCATCGATTGGGTTGACGATTCAAAATATATGGACCTCATTGACCAAATTTTGGCCTAATCTAAGAGATTTATCTATAATAAAAACATCATTTATGTGTCTCATACATATTTACTTAGATAAAATCCTCCCTAAATTTTTTATAGGACTCATCCATGCACATGTAAGAGATAATGGTTTGTCTCTATCCATCATGGTTCTCTAGTAATGCATGACAGAAGTTAGCTCATTTTACACACTCAGGGATGAGTGGATTCTCTTAAGGGATGCATCTGACCAACTATTACCTTCAATCTCAAGGGTTAACAAATATTATTAAATGACCATTCTATCCTTAAAATTCTTATCTAGATGTGTCTACATAGATGGTTCATCAATTAGGTTGATGAGTCAGAATATACGACCCTCACTGACCAACTTTTGGA
This sequence comes from Torreya grandis, assembly GCA_037957365.1. Classification (NCBI taxonomy): domain Eukaryota; kingdom Viridiplantae; phylum Streptophyta; class Pinopsida; order Cupressales; family Taxaceae; genus Torreya; species Torreya grandis. Next base: position 1,250,792 of record JARHVA010000215.1, on the reverse strand, counting down.
CCATTATAAGACATTTGGTTGCAATAAAAACCTCATTTCGACATCTCATTCATCTTTATATAGATAAAATCCTCTTACTATTTTTTACAAGACTTATCCATACATGTTCAGGAGCTAATGGTTCATCTCTATCCCTCACAGTTCTCCTGCAATGTGTGATGGAAGTTCACTCATTTTACACACTTAAGGATGAGTGGATTCTCTTAAGGGATGCCTTCAAAAAACATCAACCTTCACTCCTAGGGGCCTATCAAGACTAGTTGATGGTTTTTATCACCTTAAAACACCTATCCAAATGTGTCTTCATAGATAGTTTGTTGATTGGGTTAATGAGTCATAATATATAGCCCCCACTGACCAATGTTTGACCCATTCTAAGAGATTTAGCCATGAGAGAAACCTCATTAATGAATCTCATCCATAGCAAGTTAGATAAAATGCTCCTAGAATTTATTACAGGACTCATCTATGCACATGTATTAGTTTAAATTTCATCTCTATCCCTCATGGTTCTCCTACAATGTGCAATGGAAGTTCACTCAATTTTCACACTCAAGGATGAGTGGATTATCTTAAGGGATTCCTCCAACCAACTACAACCTTAACTCTTAGGGGCTAACTGAGACTAGATAATAACCATTCTATCCTTACAATACCTATCTATTTGTATTTACATAAATTTACATCGATTGGGCTGATGAGTTAGAATATATGGCCCTACTGACCAATTTTTATCCCGTTATAAGAGATTTGGTTGCAAGAGAAACCAAATTACCAAATATTGTCAATCTTAAGTTAGATAAAATCCCATGTGTTTTTATTATAAGACTCATCTATGTACATGTAAGAGCTGACAATTCATCTCTAGCCCTCATGGTTCTCATGTAATGTGTGGCAGAAGTTAGCTCATTTTGCACACTCAGAGATGAGTGGATTTTCTTAAGGTATGCCTCTGACTAACTACAACCTTCACTTCTAGGGGATAATCTAGACTATAAAATGACCATTATAGACTTAAAATTCCTATTCAGACATGTTTGTGTAGATGGTTCATCAATTTCGCTGATGAGTCAGAATATATGACCCCCACTAACCAAATTTTGGTCTATTTTAAGAGATTTGGTTGTGAGAAACCTTATTGTAGCATCTCATCCATCTCAAGTTAGATAAAATCCTCTCAATATTTATTATAGGGCATGACCATGCATGTTTAGGAGATGACAACTCATCTCTATCCCTCACAGTTATGTATTAATGCATGACATAACTTTGCTCATTTTACATACTCAAGGAAAAGTGAATTATCTTAAGGGATGCCTCTGACCAATTGCAACCTCCATTCTTAGGGCTTGACTAAGACTATAAAATGGTTGTTATAGCCTTGAAATTCCTATCCAAATGTGTCTACATAGATGGTTCATTTATTTGGTTGATGATCTATAATATACAACCTCTACTGACCAACTTTTGGCCTATTCTAAGATATTTGGCCAAAAAATTAACCTCATTTCCATATCTCATTCATATTAAGTTACATAAAATTGTTTTGATCTTTCTTAGAGGACTCATATATGCATGTGTAGGAGTTGATATCTCATCTTTATCCCTCATGGTTCTCCTACAACATGTGATGGAAGTTTACTCATTTTACATACTGAGGGATGAGGTAATTCTCTTAAGGGATGCCTCTAACCAAAAAAAAAACCTCTCCTAGGGCCTAATCAAAACTAAACAATGACCATTATATCCTTAAAATGCCTATACATATGTATCCATGTAGATGGTTCATCGATTGGGCTATCGAGTTAGAATATACTACCCTTGCTGACCAAATTTTGGCCCATTCTGAGAGATTTGATTATGAGAGAAATGTCATTATCATATCTCCTCCTAATTGAAGTAGATAAAATACTCTTATGATATCTTATAGGACGTATCTATTCATGTGTAAGAGCTAATGACTCATCTCTATCCCTCATGGTTATTCTATAATGCATGATGGAAGTTTTCTCATTTTACAAACTTAGGGATGAGTGAATTCTCTTAAGGGATGCCTCTGACCAACTATAACCTTCAATCCTGAGGCTTGATCAAGACCATAAAATGATTTTTATAGCCTTAAAATGATTATCTAAATCTATCTTCATATATGGTTCATTGATTGGGATGATGAGTCAGAATATATAGCCCTCATTGACCAAATTTTGGCCCATTTTAAAAGATTTGGTCAAGAGAAACCTCATTTTTACATCTAGTCCATCATGAGTTAGATAAAATCTTCATGGGTTTTCTTACAAGACTCATCTATACACATTTAGGATTTTATGGCTCATATATATCCCTCATAGTTATGTTCAACACATGATGGAAGTTTACTCATTTTTCACACTTAGGGATGAGTGAATTCTCTTAAGGGATGCCTCTAACCAACTACAACCTTCACTCTTGAGACCTGTTCCACACTAGATAATGGTTTTTATGGCCTTAAAATTTCTATCCAAATGTGACCACATAGACAGTTCATCGATTGGGTTGATGAGTAAAAATATATGAACCCTACTAATCAACTTTTGGCCTATTCTAAGAGGTTTGACTATGACAAAAACCTCATTGCCGCAGCTCATCTTTATTGAGTTAGATAAAATCCTTGTAGGATGTATTATAAGACTCATCTATGCACATGTATAAGCTAATGAATCATCTTTATCCCTATGATTATGCTGTAATACATAACCAAATTTGGAGGAGGATCTAATGGGTCATCTAAAGCTTTGAACTACCTAAAACATGAAAGATAAGGTGTATAGGTATTACAAATAAATTGAATCTATGATAGTATATTTATTACCAAAAACACACTAAAAGAACACTTATGTATTCACCACCATGTGGAAAATTTCTAACACTTATGTAATTAGAGAGTCAGGAAAAATTAAGTTTCTTAGTGTGTGTAACTTCTCAGTCCCTCAAATCATATATATGGGGAAATTATTTTGAAGAGTGGCTTGAGGCATGACTTGCACCAATATGATTTTTTAATGGTTATGAGGCCACATTTGTTCATGGGGTCCAAATTTTTTCTCTTGCTCATTAGTATTATCCCTAGTTATGGGGCCACATTATGTCATGGGGTCCCAATAAAGATGGTGTTATAAAATATGTTGTGTGCTTGTAAACAAAGCATCTTGAAAATATTCTCTATATGATGAAATTGAAAGGAGAAATTCATGCAATTTATTAATGAGATTTGTACTAAACATTATAAATCTAGAAAAATGTCTGATATAGTGGTAAAATAAAGTTAACTTTTAAATGTAGTATTATTTTTTGCAAGTGATTAAATTGGATTAGATGATCACAAAATTATATCAAAAAAATTATTGATATTCATTTCCCATAAAATGATAAACATGTAAAATCAATCAAATAAAGTTGTAGTATTCATTAAACTAGATTAAGAGATGAAATAACCATTTGATTACTAGAGTTGGACTATTATTATAAAATATAAATGTGTAGTGACTTCTCCAAAGAATGGATTAGAGGGAAAAAAACATGTATGAAATCCTATACATAATAGTGTACAAAATACCAAGAAAATGTCTACACCATCGTAATTAAAGCATGATATGAGATGCCTTAAAATTCCTTGAATTGTTGAATCAATAACACATATATAATTTACAGACAACATGGTATGTTGTGATTTTTAATAATCTTCTTCCAAGGCCTTCCATATGCTAGATATCATGCAACAAATAAATAATATTTATGCTAATGACATACCATCTAAGCTTGAAGACTTAAAATCCCACATGAGGCACAACAATGTAAACAACATGATATGTTGTGCTTTTAAAGAATCTTTTACTGAGGCCTTACGTAGGCTAGATCTCATGTAACAAATAAAGAATACTTACGATGATGACATATCATCTAATCCTAAAGACTTAAAATATTATATGAGGCACAACAAGAGTGTATTGAGAACCAAATTATGATAACAAAGCATAAAGACATACACAAGTACATCACTAGATCTCCTAACAACTATGCTCAAGTACAATTTATAATATTTACATGTCTCTAAAATTGATCCCAAGTCCTCTTACATCATAATTACAAATTGATATGTAATTAAATTTATATGAAACAAGTAAACAGTAAATATCAAATGTAAATGTAAAATATACATAATTATGAAGCACCTAACTTAGAGAATAATTTGATTTTTTTAACCCCATGTGAAGTAATAATGATCATTAACCAATAATATGTGTAAACATTAAATGGTCAAAATATTAAATATGCATAGGTAAAGGAATCATATTGTCAAATAGTATATATGTGATACATGCAAAGTTCTATGTCATAATTTAACATAAATAATATAACATATATCAAGAAAAAATGTAGACCATAACATCTACATAGACAAAATGTGCCATATAGGCATACAATGTGGGCCATATTGGAATACAAAATCAATTTTACCTACAAATAGACCCCTAACACAAAAACTATCTCTCATGCTCTTCATTACTTCCAAATAAATTGCACTTTGTTGGCATAGGCATAGAGTCAGGGATGTTGGATGCCTCAATACAAGGAGAGACTATTTTTTCATCATGTGATTCATCACTTATTTTTTCGATAACTAATAAAAATTAATGTTTGTGCAAAACATCTAAAATATAAAAATTAATGCATTAAAATTGTATATTAAAATTTTTATTAATCTTTTTAAGAACAAAATTTTGTAAAATGATTCTACACTCATTGTATTCCATCTAAATGGTTGTATAAGGATATGGTATCATATATACACCCATGATGGGGAATCTTATATATCATACATATATTTTTAGATCTAGATGTGCATACAATTATGTAAATATGACATAAAATATCATTACTTAAAGCTAAAAACAATTTTACTATCTATTTTCACTACTCTTCATCCTTGAATCATGACCTGTATTGGAGATACTGGATTTTCGAATGTAGCTGTAACATCAACAAAACATTCTTGTCTCCATGAGGGGTGCCCATAGCAACCCTCATCATCTACAAAACCAATAAATGAATATTGTGTGATTCCAATGAACATGATAAAAATCTATGACTATAATATATGTCTTCAAACATAGTTTTTTGTTCAAAGGAAAATAAACATGCATATGAATAAATACATAATTAAAAAGTTTTAAAGCCTATGTATAGGGTAAAAACATGCCAATTACAACCTATACAATAGATTCAAGGCCTAGAAAGATACCCAAAATATCACCAATCATATATAAAAGAAACAAAATAACAAGTTCAGTCAAATAAATTAGTCAATTAAGTAAACACATACTAGAAAATAAACTTAATATTATTTTACAAACATAATAAAATATAATTAAAATTAAACCCAAGTATCAAATATAGATGATGAAGTTTATAACTCCTACACAATAGGCTAGTGTATCCTGATAGGATTCGATGAAGCTAGTACATCTCATATAGTGTCTAGTATTCTAGTGTCATACATTATTAAAGCACCTACAAGTGGTATATGCTCTAGCATGCTAGTGTTATGCACTAATAAAGAATCTACAAATGGCATATGCTATGGCATGTTAGTCTTCATAAATGTACTCTATGTATGTCACACCTAAATAAGAGGTCCCATACACTTCCTCCCACATGATGTGAAATGATGCACAAGAACTATAATATGAGTTGGAGGAGGGACACTAGCACCTATACCAACACCACCAAAACCACTACTACCACTACCACTGCCACCAATAACACTACCATGAAAACCACTACCAATAGCACCACCTGTAAGCTGAGTAGAAGACATCAATGTATGCTTACAATGCTCAATCATAACTTGTGTTAGATTTGTAATTTCCTCAAGGATGTCTATCTATACGTTATGATGAATTTTTTAGGAATAGAGGCATGTGATATTGTCATTATGTTTATCTGAGCTCAATTATGATGGTTTTTGTCTCACCTATCATAAGTTCTATCAAATTAAAACCCACCTCCCCTACCTTGGGAGGCCTTCATGTCAAAATAGTTTGAAATTTATCACAATACAAACTCACAATATAATTTTATAAAAAATTATAATATAACCTCATTATATTTGCATAGAGGCTCATCAAACACCATCCACTACCTATCCCCAAAGTTATTTTTCATCTCCGCATGAAAACACCAATCAATACTAATGTGTTTTCAATTCATTGGTGGAGGTTGGTTAGTTATAGGATTAACAAATAAAGTGCACACATATTTTGTTATTTTTTTATTAACATATTTTTATGATAATTTTTTGGAATAAAAAAATTTCATGGCCTCTCTTTGATGTAACATTGCATCAAGTTGTGAAGTTACATTTCCCACTTCTTTAAAAATGGTCTCTAGTGTATTGGCTAGTGAAATGTGTGCACTACCCATTGAACAGTGATGCAAACCATTGATTATTATTTGTAATTATTGATATTTTTAATTGTATTTCTCATACAATAAAAAAAAATCATGTTAAAATTAAAGTATTCAGGGTTTTATCTAACATTTTCTTCATGCAATGGATCCATAGAACCTGTGTATCTATATTTAAATAGAAGTGCATATGTTTTTAGGCAATGAAAGAGAATCTAATATAAACCTAAATTCAAAACCCTAATAAAATAAATAATTATAAATAAATAAAATTAAAATCCAAAAATCAATATACATAATCTGTAGCAACCTAAATATTAAATCCCTTTGGCAGGATGTAACTCTAAAACATGTAAGATAATATGAATTTGACAAATAATGAGAGGAGAAATAACAAAATGCAATGGTTGTGGATTTTCTTGTAGAAAAAATAAAATGAAAATTATATAGGATATACAACCTTTATTCTTTACAAAAGGCATACATGCTTTGTAAAAAAATTAAAGGTTGGGGGAATGTCATACTTTTTGTCCCCCAACTTTATGCATCAACGTAGTAACTATCCATAAAAGAGGCTTGGAATCCAAAAATAATTGGTATTTTGAAATATTAGGTACATGTTTCTTAGCATATGTACCTTAGATATGTCTCATGTGGGTAAGTGTATAGAATTTAGGAACAAAACGAGGTCTTAAGTGGATGTGTTTTTTGTGAAAAACATGAAACCTCAACCTGTATTGATTATTTGAGATATCTACACTCACAATTTGAAGATGTCATAGGAGTTTGAATTGTATCATTTCAAGTCTAGTTTCTAAACTACTAATTTTTTTGAAATGGTTAATTATAAGTAGGTCAAACATCATAAATTTGAATAGGTGGTACTATTTTTCAAAAAGATCATACTAGATAGTTTTATGTGTGCCCCACCATTTTTTGAGCATTATTTGCTTTTTATTTAAACCCCTTTGTATAAATATAGGTAAGATCATCTAGTTTAAAACCTATATTTTTAAAAAAATTAATTAATGATTTTTTTTTACTAATTTCACAAGTTAGTATACTCATAAATATGATAAAAAATTATAGCCAACTGTGCCCCCCCAACTACCTCAAAAAATATAAAAAATTAGATTTTTTTAATGTGTATAGAATTAGGTCTGGTTTACAACCATATGTTCTTCCTAGTTTAGATTAATAAATAAAAAGATGCATAAACAAAGATGAACATGAATATTCATATCATATAGCACTACAAAAGAGAAATTTAGTCAATAAATATAAATAAAAACCTTAAAGCAATAAAAATATACAAAAAAACCATATATTTAGAAAGAGGAGAATTAGTTAATGTCAAAGTACTATTTTCAAGGAAAACTCTATAAAATGGGTAGTGTCTAGCATGGGTAAAGTTTCATTTTGTTATTGTTGGTAGAAAACATACATTTGACTATGTGTGTTGCATGTGCATGCTTGATGCTCAGGAATACAATCCATTCATGATCCTTAAGGCATGTGCTAAAATGTCATGGCAAGTAACCATGTATTTCGAATTACTATGTATGTTTAATTACCATGTATGCAGAACTTCCAACTTAGATCTTAGGACTTAGGGTATATAGGGTTTATGTTTTAAGGTATAAGGTCCAATAAAAATGCAATAAAACATAAAATAAATGTTGTTTTGTTAGGGATAAAATGATTTGTTTATAATTTTAAAAGTTTACAATTTATGGTTTAGGATTTTGGGCTTCGATTTCAGGGATTAGGAAATATAATTTATGTTTAAGGGTACATAAGGTGTAATCACAAAGGTAGTTGGGGCTGAATTGAGCTCCTTAAACTTATTTGTGACTAAAGAATGTGATTTTGGGCTCAATTGGCCCCTATGTCACTAGAGATTAATCAGATTAGTCAATTGGGGCAACAAGTGATGTAATTTAGGCTAAATTGAACTTGTGAAAATAATTGAACATTAATATAAAGGATGTTAATTATGGATAAATAATTTGGTTTAGGATTTATAATTTATGGATTAGATTTTTAGATATATATGAGATATGGTTTAGGGTTTAGAGTCCAATCATGAAGGTAATTGAGGATAATTTGAGCTGACTAAACCTAGATTTGTGACCACAATTTGTTTTCAAGCATAGGGTTTGTGTTTTAGGATGCATTAGGTCTAATTGCAAAGGTAGATGGGGCTAGTTTGATCTCCTTGAACCTATTTTTGACTATAAAATGTGATTTTTGGCTCAATTATCCCTTACATCACCATAGATTGAGTGAATTAGTCAATTGGGACAATGAGTGATGTGATTTGGGCCAAATTAAACCCTACAAACCTAATTGTTTTTGTAAAGGATGTTAGTTACATAGATAAATCATTTGGTTTAGGGTTTATGACTTAGGGATTAGGGTTTTAGTATATGTGATATATAGGGTTTATAGTTTAGAGTCTAATCATGAAGATAATTGATGAAAAGTTGAGCTAATTGAACATATTTGTGACCACAATGTGTTTTTGGGCATAAGGTTAATATTTTAGGGTGAATAAGGTCTAATAGTAAAGGTAAATAAGGCCAATTTAAGCTCCTTGAACCTATTTGTGACTATAAAATATGATTTTGTGCTCAATTAGCCCCCAAGTCATCATAAATTGAGTAAATTAATCAATTAGGGTAATGAGTGATGCAATTTGGGCAAAATTAAGCCTTGTGAACCTAATTATTATAGTAAAGGATGTTAATTACATGAATAAACCATTTGGTTTAGGGTTTACAATTTAGGGTTTAGGGTTTAGGGATTAGAGTTTTAGGTATATGCAAGGTAGGGTTTAGGGTTTAGAATCCAATCATGAAGGTAATTGAGGACAATTTGAACTAATCAAACTTATTTATGACCATAATGTGTGTTTGGGTATAAGTTTAATGTTTTAGTGTGAATAAGGTCTAATCTTAAAGGCAATTGAGACCAATTTAAGTTTCTTGAACCTATTTGTGACTACAAAATGTGATTTTTTTCTCAATTGGCCCCCAAGTCACCACAAATTAAGTAAACTAGTCAATTTGGGCAATGAGTGATGCAATTTGGGCCAAATTGAGCTGTGTGAACCTAATTTTTATTATAAAATAAGTTAATTACAAGAATAAATAATTTTGTTTAGGGTTTAAGGTTTAGGTATTAGAGTTTTAGGTATATGTGAGATAGATTTTAGGGTTTAGAATCAAATTATGAAGGTAATTAAGGATAATTTAAACTGATTAAACCTATTTATGACCACAATGTGTTTTTAGGCATAGGGTTAATGTTTTAAGGTGAATAAGGTCTAATCATAAAGAAAATTGAGACCAATTTAAACTCATTGAACCTATTTATGACTATATAATGTGATTTTGGGCTCAATTAGTCCCCAAGTCACTATAGATTAAGTAAATTAGGAAATTGGGGTAGTGAGTGACATGATTTAGGCCAAATTGAGCATTGTGAACCTAATTATTACCATAAATAATGTTAATTGCATGACTAAATCATTTGGTTTAGAGTTTACAATTTAGGGTTTAGGGATTAGATTTTCAAGTATATGTGAGATAGGTTTTAGTGTTTAGAGTCTAATCATGAATGTAATTGAAGATAATTTGAGATAATTGAACTTATTTGTGACCATAATGTGTTTTTAGGCATAGGGTTAATGTTTTAGGGTGAATAAGGTCTAATCACAAAGTCAATTGAGACTAATTTAAGCTCATTAAACCTATTTATGACTATACAATGTGATTTTGGGCTTAATTAGCCTACATGTGACCATAGATTTAGTAAATTAGTCAATTAGGGAAATAAATGATTTGAGTTGGACCAAATTGAGCCATGTAATCTTAATTATTATTGTAAAATATGTTAATTATATGGCTAAATCATTAGGTTTAGGATTTACAATTTAGGGATTAGGGACTAGAGTTTTAGTTATATGTGAGATAGGGTTTAGAGTTTAGATTCCATTCATGAAGGTAATTGATGATATTTTGAGCTAATTGAACCTATTTTTGACTCAACTTGATCTATTAATATTTGTAGTGTATTTTCTATGGAAATTTGGTGGGGTTTGTTTGAGTGTGGATCCCTTAATGACATAATCAAATACTCATGTTTGATCTTATTTTATATTATATGGCTTACTAAATCCTTTTGACTACCTTTAGAGGGTTGACTAACTATAAAAGGGATAAGAGGTTGTATGGGGGAGGAGGGTTAGTAAGGTTTTGCATGTGAGGATGGATTGGAGGGTTAGGAGGAATAAGATGGTTTAGGGGGTCAGGTGTTGGCACATTAGATACTTCACATGAAAATGTATGCACTAAAAAACATAAAAATAAAAATACAACAAAATTGAAAAAACTAGGGTCTAATTGCACTAAAACATGTTGGCTTACCTCTACTTTGGTGTGTCACTGTCAAATCGAAGGGTGGCTAGCCCCAAAATGTGAATTTTTTCTTACTCAAAATTGCTACTCCAAAACATAAGTTTGATATGTATGTGGTTTTTATGTATATGTGGTTTATCCTCGTTAACTATGAAGGCTAAGTTCAAGAACCATGTTGGAATACAACTATCTTTTTGGAGGGGATGAATCAATATATTGATTAAACTTAGTCCTTTAATAAATTTTTAAATAAAAAAAATGATATGCATATTAAAATAAATATGTGGAGATCATACACACACACACACACAAAAATTCACATGACACCATAAGTATACATGGAAAACCCAATATGGGAAAAACCGTGGTGAGAATAGTTGATATAATCTACTATTCTAATCTAGCCTTATAGTCAAAACCTCACTGGTTACACATTTAAGGGCACCAACCCTAAGGAGACACAAATTCTTTGGTTTAAGATCACTAACTCTAAGGAATAACTAACTCCTTGATTTAAGAGCACCAAATTTAAAGAAGCACCAATTCCCTAGCTGAGCACCAACTCAACTTCTGATGGAACCAACCAATCTGATCTTATCATCAAGCTACAACTCTAGATTATAATAAATATTCATAAATTAACCCAATATCAATTCTCTATTATAGGTTTGGTCTATAATTTCTTGTACTTTACACATTATATCTCTCTACTCTTTCACTTTACCCCTATATCTCTATGTCTAGATATATCTCTTTTTTAACACACTTCATCTCTCTCTACATCCTCTTCTCTTCTTTTATCTTCTCTTCTAGTTATGTGTTTCGTATATTTTTATATTTTACATGATTCAACCACACTAGTAGTTTTTTTTTTTGTATCCTAGATATCACACACACACACACACACACACACACACACACACACACACACACACACACACACACACACACACACACACACACACACACACACACACACACACACACACACACACACACACACACACACACACACACACACACACACACACACACACACAAACACACACACACACACACACACACACACACACACACACACACACACACACACACACACACACACACACACACACACACACACACACACACACACACACACACACACACACACACACAAACACACACACACACACACACACACACACACACACACACACACACACACACACACACACACACACACACATACAAGCAATTGATCAAGGGTTCATATCTTTTCTATGTTCACACTAGTTTTCTAACACATCACACTCAGTTTTTTTGGACTTTAGTTCCTATATTTAACTATTATTTTCCCACATCTTGAACTCATGCTTCAATTCCATTATTCTTGGTATCATTACTATATTTAGTAAATAAAGGGCTCTATTTTTGATGCACATGGCATATTACATAAATTTGCAATTAAATTCATTATCTATGTCATGATTTATATCTTACCTGCACGTTATTCTTCTTGATTATTGGGATGAACATATGTTTAAATATCAACCTTTGATCTTAATTTTTATGCCACAATCTAATGGTCTTTATTCAAATTTATCAACTTTAAAATGCATTTGTTCAATCGAGTTTTGATAGGCTTACTAATTCATGGGCATCTTAGAAATTCCCAAGAGTTAGTTTAGGATGTGTTTGAGAGTCCTAGGAATGATCTGAAATGGAGAAGTCATGAATGTCAGAGAAATTTGAATTAAGAATTTTCCCATCTTCTTTGCAATTTGAATTTTCAAACTTGAAAGTGACGAATTGAGAGTGGTTTAGTGGTCTAAATGAATGTTGATAATGTGTAAATGTTAAATAATGTTTTGATATACCTATAAGATCTCTTGAAAGGTATTAGGTTGGCTTTGAATTGCTTATGTCTTGTTTTAAAAGGTGAGGTGGTAGTCATAATTCACCACCCTACATAGTTAAGGAGTGTTGAAGAGGTTTCTTGATCAAGAAACCATTATGAAACTTTTTTTGAGAAGTTTTTGAATGTGTAGTGAGGATATATAGTATGTAGAGTCTTTAGGAATGAGATGTTGAGAAGAAACAAGGTAGACAAGGGAGGAAAATAGGATGAAGGTCTGTCAAAATTATATGAGGACTGTGTAAGTCCATGTATATGTCATGAAATAAAGCTTCATGAGATTCAAATGATAATGTATTTTTTATTTCTATATGTAATTGAAGGATTTTTCAAATTAAGGACTTATTCTCAGAATTGAGTAAAGTAAATGCATGACTAAACTACTTACCCTTGCACTCTCAGGTATTATGTGTTTGTGCATTGAATGTTTAGAGAAGAAAGATTGTATAAACTTTGTCTTGGAGATATACATATATTCCTATGGTAAAGTTTTTATTTATTCTCTTTATTGTTTTGAGTATTTATTTATGAATTTGTACAATCATTAAGTATTCAGATACAAACTATGAATATGCCCCTATTTGATGAACCATTCATTTATATGCAAACTGTGTGTTATGGTCAAGGGTTAAATGAACTTGAATTGGTATTTTAAAGATCATTAAAAAATTTATTTTAACTTGTGTGTTGTTAAGGGTTTCAAAATAAACAAGAACTCTTGATTCACAATCAGTTCTTGATAAACACTGTTATCTATGACAGAGGTTGTGTGAGAAGATAGTATAAGTGTTTCACTGAAAGTAACAACTAGCAAGATTGCTTTGAAATAACCTAAATGGGATTTGGTAAGTCCTTGTAACATTTTTAGATATATAGTGTAACTTTATTTTTGTATTGTGTTGAAATTACTCCTACTACAGGCAGATAGACCTATTGTTTACCATTGTTTATTACATAGTCAAGATATTTTTGTTTAAAAGAGGTAAATAGTAAATATTAAATGAGAATATATTTATTGTGAAAGGTGGAAGACACTAATATAGACCCAAAAAATCTTATTTGAGATATCGAAACCTCATATAACAAAATTTATACCTTTTAGAAGGCTCTCAGCCTTGATAGTAGCCTAAAAACCTTGATTCTAGGGTTTGGTGTATAAAATGATTTCTAGCTATGAAAAAATTGCAAAAATTTTTATTCTAAGCATTTGAAAGGATACCTAACTTACTTTTCAAATTTTTACAGTGAGTACAAACATGTGGGTACTAATTCTACGAGTTTGGAGTGCATTAGGCCTAGCAAAAGGGCAAGTGGAGTTAGTCTAAAGGAGAAAGTGGACCTAATGAGGGAGTTAAGGCACCAAAATTGACATGAAGGTGTTTTTTGATATGGAAAACAATAATTGAGATTTGGAATCCTAAAATTAAGTTTAATTTTCTATACTAAGAATTTAATGCCCATAAAAGGGCTAAAAGGATTGTTTGCAAATAGAGGATAAAATTGTGGCAAGGAAGGAGTTGAGAGTTGAAAAATGTTCTAGAGTTTAAGAGGGGATATAGAGAGTTTTTAAAAAACCACCTAAGCATGTTTAATACTATAATTTATAGAATAGGACATTAGTTACATTTCATGACCATAGAATAAAGAGAGCCATCTAGATGCTCTAATAACATACATAAATAGGTTGGTAAAGGTATGCATTTGGTGATTAATGTATTTTGCATGATTGATCAAGATATTATAGGTAAGAAGGAAGGAAGAAAGTTTCATGGAGTCTTTTTGCAATACAAAGTTGAGATAGTAGATGATGAAAGGTATGATGTGTTTTGTGGTTGATTTCTTGATTTGAATATATGAATGATAGTGAATAGTAAATGAAGTGGTGGGATCCCCACAAAAAATTGGTCTATTAACAAGTTCCATGGAAGTGATAAGCTCATAGAGAGAGAGAGAGAGAGAGAGAGAGAGAGAGAGAGAGAGAGAGAGAGAGAGAGAGAGAGAGAGAGAGAGAGAGAGAGAGAGAGAGAGAGAGGACAATCTTAGTGCAAAGGACAAGAGTTGGAAGGCCCAAATGTGGCTTAATAGAGAGAGAAAGGTTCTAAGTGAGAACCAAAGAAGAGGTCCAAGTGAGGTCAAAGATGGGAGAGAGTTTGTACCCAAATGAGGTACTTAAGAGGAAGATAAAGGGACAAGTAGAGAGGAAAATAAAGGATAGGGTTGAATATGAAATCCATAAAGAGAGAATGATGGAAAAAGAGATAAAGGAGATGAAAGAGGCATTGGACAAGATGGAAAAAAAGTTTATATAGATGTGGACTATATATAGTTTACAGTGTGGACTCAAACACAAGAAAAGAGTCAAGTGTAGCTTCATAGGAAGGATATAAGAAAGAGAGAACCAGCAAGTGATAGAATATTTGGAGAGGTAGTTGAAAGATATGGCAACACAATTTGCCATGGAAAAGGATGAGAGAGGGGCAATGGAGCCTTCATGTTTTTATTCTAATAATGATGTGTTATGGTTGAATGCAAGTAAAGAAGTGGACGGTGAAGTGCCTGATTGGCATGAAGAAGATGAATGGACAATAATACATAAACAAGAAGAGGATGATTCATTGAAGATTGAAGATGTAGTTGAATATGAGGTGATTTGTCACCCCGAAGATGGAGAGCTAATTAATGGATAAGAGTGGAGAAATGAATAAAATCAAACAATAGATAATGAGGAAGAAAAAAACATGATAGGTAATGAAATGCAAGTGGTTTTTGATGAATGTTTTCAAGAGGATGATGATGTGTTGTATCAAGACACCATAGGATTGCTTGAAAAGTTTATTGGCTCAGCTAAGAATAAGGAAGCACATGAAGTGCTTGAAGCAAGATAAGAATAGGTGAAGGAAGATTATAATTAATTCATAGTCCATGAAGAAAAGATGTAAGACAAAGAGATGATTGATTTGAAAATCAAGAGAGGAGCAGATATGATGAAGGACAATAGGGTAGAAGATAAGGATGACAAGCTTATGAATAATTAATAGGCCTTGGAATGGTCAAGAGAGGAAGATATCATGATATGGAGTAGGTATGTTGATGAAGAGGTAGCAATAACAATGCTAAAGGAATAAATAGCAAGGGAATGGTAATTCATGATCATTTCTATGAAGATTAAATAATAATATGAGAGAAATCAAAGAAAGAAGAATGATTGCAAGTACAAGTAGTAGTATGAGTAGCATCAAAAACATAGGTGTGGTAGTAAGGAGCACACACATTTGTATGAACACTTGAATGAAGAATAAGATAGAGGGAAAGTTTCTTTTCTCCCCTTAGGAGTATGGTGTAGGGGCATCTTAGAAAGTCCCAAGATTTAGTTTAGGATGTGTTTGAGAGTCCTAGGAATGATGTGAAATGGAGGAGAAGTCAAGAATGTTAGAGAAATTTGAATTAAGAGTTTTCCCATCTTTTTTTTAATTTGAATTTTCAAACTTGAAAGTGAGGGATTGAGAGTGGTTTAGTCGTCTAAATGAATGTTGATGCTATGTAAATGTTAAATAATTTTTTGATATACTTATAATGTCTCTTGAAAGGTCCTAGGTTGGCTTCAAATGTCTTATGTCTTGTTTTAAAAAGTGAGGTGGTAGTCATAATTCACCACCCTACATAGTGAAGGAGTGTTGAAGAGGTTTCTTGATCAAGAAACCATTGTGGAACTTGTTTTGAGAAGTTTTTCAACCTGTAGTGAGGATATATAGTATGTAGAGTTTATAATAATGAGATGTTGAGAAGAAACAAGGCAAACAAGGGAGGAAAATAGGATGAAGGTCTGTCAAAATTATATGAGGGTTATGTAAGTCCATGTATATGTCATGAACTAAATCTTCATGAGATTTCAATGATAATGGATGTTTTGATTTTAGTATGTAATTTAAGGATTTTTCAAATTAAAGACTTGTTCTCAAAATTGAGTAAAGTAAATGCATGACTAAATTGCTTACCCCTGCACTCTTAGGTATTATGTGTTTGTGCATTGAATGTATAGAGAAGTAAGATTGTTTAAACTTGGTTTTGGATATATACATATATTAATTTTGTAAAGTTTTTATCTTTTCTCTTCAATATTTTGAGTATTTTTTTATGGATTTCTCCAAGCATTAAGTATTTATATACAGACTATGAACATGCCCCTATTTGATGAACCATTCATTTACATGAAAACTATGTGTTGTGGTCAAGGGTTAAAGGAAGTTGAAGTGGTATTTTTAGGAGCACTAAAAAGATTATTTGACCTTGTGTGTTGTTAAGGGTTAAAAAATAAACAATAATTATTGATTCATAATCAATACTTGATAAACCTTGTTATCTATGACAAAGGATGTGTGAGAAGATAGTATAAGCATTTCATTGCAAGTAATTAACAACAAGATTGGTTTGTAAGAAACTAAAGGGGATTTTTTAAGTCCTTATAATGTGTTTAGATATATTGTGTAACTTTATTTTGGTATTGTGTTGAAATTACTCCTACTACAAGCAAATAGACCTATTGCTTACCATTGTTTATTGTATAGTCAAGAGATTATTGTTTAAAAGAGGTAAAAAATGAATAGGAAATTAGCATATATTGATTATAAAAGGTGGAAGACACTAAGATAGACCCAAAATATATTATTTGGGCTATTTAATCCTCATATAACAAAATTTATACCTTTTAGAAGGCTCGTGGTCCTGACAGTGGCCTAAAAACCCTAATTCTAGGGTTTGGTGTATAAAATGATTTCTAACCATGAAAAAATTTCAAAAATTTATAGTTTGAGAATTTTAAAATACATATAATTTAGTTTTGAGTTTTTAGAGTGAGTACAAACATGTGGGTATGGATTTTAGGAGTTTGGAATGCGTTAGGCCTAGGAAAAGGGCTAGTGGAGTAGGTCAAAAGGAGAAAGTGGACCTAATGAGGGAATTAAGGCACCAAAATTGACATGTAGGTGTCTTTTGACATGGAAAACAAGAATTGGGATTTTTAATCCCAAAATTAACTTTATTTTTCCTTAATAATAATTTAATGCCCATAAAAGGACTAAAAGGACTATTTGCAAACATAGGACATAATTGTGGCAAGGAAGGAGTTGAGAGTTAAATAGTGTTTTGTGAGTTTAATAGGGGATAGAGAGAGTTTTTAAAGTACCACCTAATCATGTTGAATAAAATAATGTAGATAAGAGGACCTTAGTTACATTGCATGATCCTAAAATAAAGAGTGTGACTATTCTTGATACTATTGATAAAAGTTTGCAAAGGGATGAAATGAGGTTTGTAAAATATTAGAATAGATGTTAATAATATACTGAGATTTCCATAAGATATTAAATAACCTAATAAATCTGATCAAAACATTTAAAGTACAAGAACAAAGAGAATTTGTAAACCATATCAAGAAAGTTGACCATAGAAGTCATTGTTAAAGACAGTGGTTTAAGAAACAAGGATAAATGTGATAGACTTGGAGTTTCTCTACATCACTTACACACTCCATTATATCTTCATAAATTTTCAAGATTTAATGTTCCAAATTTAAAATTCATCTATTAGATCCTTTGATCTGAGCTCCCACATGTTGTTAGATATTCAAACTAGCATCAACTTTACTTTTATCTTATCATTAAACATTGATCTCATAATATCATCTCATTTCTTCTTGAGTCTTTGGAATTAATATGCTCTATCGATCTTGTCAAACTAGCTCAGTATTTAACTTGCCTCTACCTCATTAAATATTAAACACTTGATCCCATTAAGTCCACTTGCTCTATTAGATCTTTATTACATAAACACACACGCACTGTTGATCTTTGAAAGAAGTTTAATATTTATATTTGACAAGCTTTTGAGAATGTGATACTTGGCATTAGCACATGATTTCTACACATTACCATCAATTCCCATTATTGAGACATTTTTCATCCTTACATTGATCATTGACTATTTGACTTTTAATAATACCATAGATGTGTTGTTCAATCTTTGTGACTGTGACACCTATCAATAGTGCATTCACTCATAGTTGCCTTTGACATATTGACTTTGCTACATGTTATTAGATCTTTAATGTATGATTAATCACTCAAAATTAGATATTATAACAAGCTTGAACTTACCTTGTGCATATTTAACTAAGTATGGGGACCATCTCAATATGCCTAGAAGGCTAACTTTATACTTTTATATCTTTTGCTTTGCTCATCCACCTATTCTAAAATTTAGACCATATAAACTAGGCATAAAACTAAACAAAACCATATGCTTATTTATTCCTAAATCCTTCATGCATGCAAAATTTAATTTCATTAATCTTCTCACTCAAATTCTTCTACTACAAAGCTAACTATGATTAGAATTTCTTGGAAGGCCAACTTTGTTCTTGCATAACTTTTGATTCGATTCATCACATGACCTGTAATTTAGTGCATAAGATCCTCTCACATAGGTTATTTCATCCATATATTCATCTACTCTAGAAAACTTCATATGTTTAAGATATGACATCATAAAAATGCCTACTCAACTTTTTCTTGCCATCTACAAATTTCACTATGGGAAAACACTATCAAAATACCTAGAAGCCCAACTTTACACATGCACATCTTTTGTCTCACTACATCGCATGACCTGAGATTTATTTTATAAAAACTAGGCACAAAAATGAAACAAACTCATATGATCATTTTATCTTGAAACCTCAATGTATGAAAATTATGACCTCATCAATATGCTTACTTTGCTTTGCTTGAACCCTTTTGTAAATTTGGCTAAGTATTGAAATTTAGTGAATTATGTCTGAGTAGCCAACTTTATATCCTCATATCATATATCATGATTCATTGTATGAATTAAAATATAATTCATAATAACTAGGGACTAATATGATCATAACCATATGACCAACTCCCCCAGACTCATCCACGCATGACACTAGTGACATCAATAAACTACCTATTCAGATTTTCCTCTATAAACCCAAAATGTTTAGATGATCAATATGAAGAACTTCCACTCATACACACAAGCACTCCAATCATCCTTTAACTATTAAAGTATCCTTTGCACATCCTCAAATCACCATATTCATCACTGAACATTAATAGCATCCATAATTCCAATAATCTCCCTTTTGATATCAATGAAAATCATATTGCTAACAATCTCCCCCTTTGTCATTGATGGAAAACTAAATGCTCTGATTTTCTAATATTTTGATCCTTCTCTAGAATTGCTTGCATTGGCTTATGATGAGTATGAAATGAATTTGTTCAAACCAAATTTGATCCTCTTTAGGCAATGAGACATTTTCCTAAACTCAACTTGGACACATGCTTCTCTTATTTAGCATTTGCACTTTTTCTCCAAACTTTTACAAAGAGCATTTGCACTTCTTCTCCCCCTTTGAAATTAATGTAAGATGGAATATTTCTCACTATTTGTCCAAATTTAGCTCCCCTTTATTAGATAAATGAGTTTTTTCAAGAATCTATAACCATCAACTCATTATAAATTTGCAAAATTATGCATACCTGAGTTTTCTTTTCTCTCTTCTTCCAGGGATTAACAAAGCTTCTATGATACTCCCCCTAGAATCATGCCATATCACTAGGATCAAGTGATGTGATGTAATATCCACCATATAGGATATTTCAACTACACAACCCTCTAATCCTAATACTTGACCAATTACAAAGCTTCCCTTTGTTTATGCATGAACATTGTCAAAACACCTAACTTGGTTTAATCAATTCATTATCACAACCTACTTGAGTTCTCATTTGTAGAAGACATCACAAAATATTGAACATGACTGAAGCATCTCACATATGCTCCCATTCACATCATTCATATCTCCTCAATCCATTCATGCTATATTATTTAGCTCACCCTAACTCTATATTCCATCTTCCCAAGCTTGGCCCTTCAAGAACATCTCTTTTGCATAAGAAATTATCATACCTTGTAACCTCTCCTAGGTTAATTCAAAGAGGTACATTTAAAACAAAGATACATAACTTGAAATTATCATACCTTTGAACCAAGGGACTACTTATAACACACCATAGATTAATTTAACACTTGTATATCATCATTTTACACATGTTCTCCAAGATTGGTGACCTAACTCATTTCACAACCCAAGATACATAATGTTAAGGGTTTCTTGAATTTGAACCCTTATGCCAACATTTGATACTTATTTCACACTAGGAGACAACCATCACACTCTTCTGCACCAAGATTTGAGCTTCCACACCTTTTGGAACCTTGGCTTCTTATACCATGACATTAACCCTTAGGGTTTAATTTAGAAACCTCGTAATGTCCAAGAGATAAAATAAATCATTTTTAAGCTCATTTATCTTCATTTAAACCTATAGAAAATATATATATGAGATGAATAATTATGTCACATGGAAACACTCATTATGTCCTTGAAAACACTACATACACAACACTTTTCTCATCTTAACACACCAACTCCAACTGGGGGCACTCATTTCTTTCCTTTTATAATATTCTAAAGAATACCACAACATCACTTGATTATCCACTAAAAAGAGTATCTTAAGAATCATAGATAGAGACACCCTACTTCACAATGTCCTAGAATAATGTGAAACCAAGAGTTGTCCATAACTCCTCATATTCCTTCTCCTCTTTGGTCATCTTATACTTGTAGTTCTTCTTATTATTAAGCTTAAGAGAATTAATATGTTCATCCACTACAATTTTTTCCTTTTATTCTATGATTGGATTAACAATACATGGAGACAACATAGATTCATGACATACCTTTTCATCTAATGAATCTTCCTTGTAGTTTAGAATCTCATCACTAGGCATAGAATACTAATGTTTTATGCATGAAACTTGTTCAACAACAACAGGATGTTCACTTGAGTGTGTACACACTTCAAAAATATCCTTGACCATCACCTTATACCTCACTTTGATCTTGGTATTGTCATTATCAACATGAGTATACATTAAGAGCTCTTTACATTCTCCAACCTCTATATCATATCCATCATAGCTTGATCTTTTACTTTCCATACATTCTAGGGTTTCCTAAATGTCCCATTTTCCCCCTTTTTAGAGACTTGTGAACCTTTGTTCACACTGGGAAGCATGCCTTTATTTTTACTTTATATATTTGTTCTTACAAAGCTTGTTCTACATTGTTTATCCATGTGACCAAAATTATTGCAATCACATCACATTATATTTGTATTTAACAAGGGTGCAAATGAGATTTTCCTTACAAAGTTTATTATCCTTTTAGATACAACTCTACATTCACTAGCCTTATGACCAGATTGATTACATATATAATAATAACCATAGAAAAATGAGGAATACTTGGTCATAACATTTCTTAGGGCAGGATGGGGATTTCTTCTTAAGTATCTCACTCTTATGTAACCATCTACATCAGCTACCTTTGTCTTTTGCATCATCCTTGAATTTGTAGAGATGGACTCATTGTTCTTCTTCCTTTCTTTAGGATTCTTTTCTCCTTCAAATTTCTTCACATTAGAAGTGCTTATGTTTACTCTTTTATCCTTGCAAGATTTCTATTTCTTAAATCTTGATTCTCCTTTTACTTTGAAATTGTCATATAAATTAGCAGATGTACTAGTTATGTGTCTTTTTCCTTTTTCATAACCAAGACCATATTTATATTTTGATGGCTTTTGAGAGTTGATCAACTCATAAAGAACCTCTAATCCTCCTTTTAGCTTCAAACCTTTGTCTATCTATTCTTTAGAATTTTCAAGCTCTTTTCTCATAGCCACTATCTCTGCTTATAGCTTTATGTATTCATTAGTTATAAATTGTAGCTTAATTTTGACTAAATATTCAATTTTTTTAGCCTTTGTAACTTATGTTTTTAGGTTTACTATCACTTGATTAGATGTTTTAAGACCTTTGGATAGTTTTAAGGTTTACTATCATTTGATCAAATTTTGTAAGACCTTTGGATAGTTTTTCAGATTCCTTTTATGCCATCTTCTTCTACCTTGAGTTATATTTTCTTATAATCTCAATCTCATCTAGAGTACAAATGAGTTCACACTCTAAATCTAATTCTCCTTCCTCTTCTTCATCAGAGTCTTCAACTTTTTCTTTTTCTAGATCTATAGAAGTTGATCCTAATGCCATGAATAGGATTTATTTTTGTAAGACATAAAGGCACAATCATGGCCATCATGATGACTATCATCCAATGAGTCATTATCTTATCTTATATACAAGCTCTTATTATTTAAAAAAATATATTCTTCTTGGAATAGTGAGGTTCCATCCTTTTACCATCATATTCTTGATTAGAATTATCTTTTTTCTCACAAGGGCATTTAGCAAAAAAATGCCCTACCTTACCATAGTTAAATCATTTTAAGGGTAACTCACCTTTGTACTTTCCATATCTTCTTTTTAATCTTTTGAAAAATTTAGCCTCTTTTTCATCATTATATTTAGATCTGGATGCATATGCTTTTACTTTTACTTGCTTGGCTGCTTTGAATGTATCTTGTCTCTTGGATATATTTGCTTCTCCCATTCTCATCTCATAGGCAGTGAAGGTTCCATGCAACTCATCAATAGTGATTTTATCTAGATCTCTTGCTTCCTCTATTATAGATGTTTTAGAGTCATACCCCTATGATAGAGATATTAGGACCTTTTTGATAATGATTGATTCTTTCATCTCTTCTCTAAGACCTCTGATTGCATTGACTATTTCATCTACTCTAAGGAGGTAGTGTACAATTTTTTCTTCTTCATTCATTTAAATACTTTCAAACTTACCTCTATAAGTTTATAGCTTGCCCTGCTTTACCTTATCATCACCTTTATATATTCTCTTCATTTTATTCTAGATATCTTGTGCATTTTGACAAACTTTGATTTAGACAATCCACAAAGAATAGCATTCTTTTCATTAGCATTTCTCTCATATGCCTTCTTTGAATCTTGATTAGTAGGAGTTATATTAGGGTTGTATATCCATTTACAATAGACATCAATACATCAAAACCTAATAAGGATAAATATGCTTCCACTATAATGCTTCAAAATGCATAGTTTGATCTATTAAAGAGAGGTACCTTGTTTGAGGAAGATCTTTCTTGACTAGCCATTTGTGTTCATTAACCAAAATCTACTTAAGTTGATTAAGCTTCTTATAAGGAACTAAGACTATGATACTAACTATTGGAACACAACTATCTACTGAGAGAGGGGTGAATTATTAGATTGATTAAACTTAGTCCTTCAATACTTTTTAAATAAAATAAGAAAGGATATGTAGATTAAAAAAATATGCAGAGATCACACACACACAAATTCACATGACACCATATGTAAATGTGGAAAAGCCAATATGGGTAAAACCACAGTGACAATAGCTGCTAGAATCTACTATTCTAATCTATCCTCACAATCAAAACTTTGTTGGTTACACATTTAAGGGAACCAACCCTAAGAATATACCAAACCCCTAGTTTAAAAGCACCAACTCTAAGGAAGTACCAACTCCCTAGTTGAACACCAACTTAGATTCTTCTGATGGCACCAACTAATCAAATATTATCATGGAGATACAAATATAGATTACAATAAATATTAATAAATGAGTCCAATCTTAATTCTCTATTAAAGGTCTAGTCCATAACTGCTCATTTAACACACTTCATCTCTCTCTACTATTTCACTCTACCCCTATATCTCTGTGTCTAGATATATATCTTATTTAACACACTTCATCTCTCTCCACAACCTCTTCTCTTCTCTTTTATTTTTGTGTCTCTTATATTTCTCTATTTGACACACTTCAACTACACCAACAACGTTTGCTTGTATCCTAGATGACATATATATAAGCAATTGATCTAGGGTTTGTATCTTTTTTGTGTTTACACTAGTTTGCTAACACATCACACTCAATTATATTGGACTTTAGTTCCTATCTTTAACTTAAATTTTACCACATCTTGAACTCATGCTTCACCACCATGATTCTTGGTCTCACACTATATTTATCAAATATCAATATCTGGTTTTGATACACATTCCATATTACACAAATTTGATTGATCACCACAATCAAATTAACTATCTATGTTGTGATTTATGGATTACCTATATGTTCTTCCACTTGACTATTGGGATGAACACATCTTTAGATATCAACTATTGATCTTAAGTTTTATCTTTATTCAATTTTCTCAACTTTAAAATACATCCATTCGATTAAGTTCTGATAGGATTATGTGTTCAATTAGATCTTTATATGCTTCTGAGCTTTAATGTTCCAAATTTAAAATACATCCATTATATACTTTGATCCAAGATCTCGTGTGTCATTAGATCTTTAAAATAGCATGAAATTTAATTTTGTCTTATCATTAAACATCTAGCTCCTAATCTCATCTCGTTGCTTCTTGAGTCATTGGAATGAATATGCTTTATCAATCTAATCAAACTAGCTTGGTTTTTAACTCACCTTTATATCATTAAATATTGAGAACTTTATCCCACTAAGTCAACTCACTCCATTAGATATTTATTGTATGAACAAATGTGCACTGTTGACCCTTGGAAGAAGCTCGATCTTTATCTCTGATGAGCTCTCAATAATGTGACACTTGGCATAAGCACGTGCCTTCTACACATTATTTTCAATTCCCTCTATTGAGACACTTGTCATCCTCATGTTGATCACTAAATATTTGAATTTAAACTACACTTTATATTTACTATTGAAGCTCTATGATTGTGACACTTGTCATTAACATGTTCACTGATAGGTGCCTTTGACATATTGACTTCACTGAACATTATTGTAACTTCAATGTATGATTAAGCACTCACTATTAGATATTCTAACAAGGTCAAACTTTACCTTATATAGATTTTAATAAGTATGGGGACCATCTCAATATGCTTGGAAGGCTAACTTTGCACCTTCATATCTTTTGCTTCACTTATCTACCTATTCTAAAATTTGGACCATATAAACTAGGCATAACACTGAATAAACCCATATGCTTTTTTATTCTTAAATCCTTAATGCATGAGAAATATAATTACATTAATCTAATCACTCATATTCTTCTACCACAGAGCTAACTATGCTTAGAACTATCTAAAAGGTGAACTTTATTCTTTCATAAATTTTGATGTGCTTCATCGCATGACCTGTAATTTAGTGCATAAGATCCTATCACATAGGGGATTCCATCCATATATTCATCTACTATAAAAAACTTTATACATGAAATATATGACATCATAAAAATTCCTACTCTTTTTTTCCTCACCATCTGCAAATTTTACTATGGGAAAACACTGTCAAAATAACTAGGAGCCAAACTTTACACATGAACATGTTTTATCACGCTACATCACATGATTTGAGATTTAGCACATAGAAACTAAGAACAAAAATGAACAAACTCATATGGTAATTTTATCCTAAAACTTCCATGTGTATGAATTTTATCCTCATTAGTATGCTTACTTGGCTCTACTTGAAACCTTTTACAAATTCAGATAATTATAGAAACTTAGTGAATTCTATCTAAGTAGCCAACTTTGCATTCTCATATATTATATAGTGTATCATCATATGCCTTTAAATATGGAACATAATAAACATGTACTAATGTTATCATAACCATATAACCAATTCCCCCAGACTCATTCACATGTGGTAATGGTGACATCATCAAACTTCTTATTTAGATTTTCCTCTATAGATCTAAAATGTCTAGATGATCAATATGAAGAACCAGATGATTTCCAATCATGCACACAAGCACTCCAATCATCCTAAAATCACCATACTCATCCCTAAATGTTAATGACATCCATAATTCCAATGATCTCCCTTTTGACATCAATTACAATCATATTTCCAACAAACCATATATGTAATTTTAATAACCGTGCATGAAGAATATTGTTTGGGGGGATAAAGTATAATTATGTCCACTTTTTGGCCCCCTAGCATTATGCATATACCCATAATCAAACTATGTATAAAAATAGTAGAAATGTATAGAATTCTTCCACAACTATAAATTTGAATCATGTAATTGTGTGCTTTGGCCAATTCAAAAAACTATGTGTGGAGAACATGCTTCACAAACATGGCCCCACTATATATGGATAAATATGAAAACTAATATAATTACCAATGTGGATAACATGTTTCCAAAATATACCCCCATTGTAAATTATAAATATTGAATACTGAATAGGTGTGGAGAACATGCTTCCAAAGCATGCCCCAAATAAATCTAAAAAATTGTGAATGTGTGTGGAAGCCATATTAATATGACATGTCTCCATTAATTCTAAAAAAAATTCCAATTATGGAGAACATGACTCTATTACATGCCCCCATTTATATTCCCCCTTTTGAGGTGAGAGAAAGATAAGAACTGGTAGTTACCTTACCTCAAAAGGATAAGACAACTATATAATCTGTGAATGTAGCCATGTAGCATATAGAGGAACATATCTGGGTAGATATATCATTGAATAACATATAAATAATGTGATCACATATATGCCTAAGATGCATGATAAATATCTTGACAACATTAAAATATCAATAATACGCTCTCAACAAGAAAATAATCACAGGCACGAGCACTAAAAAACAAGTCAAAAGATAATGGTCAAAGGAGATTGCAAACAAGGGGAATTTTCAAATGCTACACAATTAAATGGGCATGACTTAATCAAATTCCCATGAAATCAAGGATTCCATATTCAAATGTACATACACAAATAATGACATATGTAAATGTAAAATAAAGCATACATAGGTATGAGAGATGAAAATAAAGGAGCATATTCAAATGGTGGAACAAGAAAGGTAATATCAAGGCAATGCACTCAAGGAAGTGCATAAAGGAAATAATAATCAACCATCATAAACATTCCATAGTATCTCATGATCAAATGTGTTAGAAAAATATGTCAAGTACATAGTATATTAGGTACCTTGTGTAAGAGATAAAGGCATGTGTAAGCTCAAACATGATAATGGAATGTGATAATCAAACCATATAACCTGTGTGTATCAAGATCAGATAAGTGTATTTCCCCAATATCTACATGACATGAGAAGAAGGAAGGCCCAACATCCAAAATAAGAATGTATCATGTATTTTTATATGTTTGTATCATACTTCGAGTATAATCATGACTCATGTGTGTATTAGAAACACATGAATATGCCATACATCAACATGGACTAAAAAAAATATGTCAAGGAGCTAATGGAACTTTTAGGTGTCAAAAATAGTTTTAGATTTTTTTTAGGTATTTTTTAAATATTTAAGATTTAATCAATTAAATCATCATCATCAATAAAGTAGGGCCACCTGGAAAGGATTTTGAGAGTTGTTTATATTTATGTATATCCAACACTTCAACGTTTTTATGTAATGGTTTACTTGAAGCTAATAGTATATAAAATAATCATGCCTATCATGCTGGATGCAAATCTATGTACCCATATTATGAAATTTGATACACATGTTTGTAGTATATAGCTTAGAATTTCACTCAACTAGCCAACTTTGTTCAAACTTTAGTTTTAAATGTGGTTCATATTATGATACCCATATAGTCAAAAATTTGACACATGGGAAACAATAAATGGGTAGCTTAATGTATCATCAATATTTGGGACAAAATGGAAAGTATATTATCTCATTTTTAGTATGTCCCAATCATGCAAAAAAAAGTGGTACTTCAAGTTGTGTCCCACTTATTTGGATCAAAATGGATATGATGACAATATACCCCATAAATATTAGAATTAATATTTAAATCACCATGCTTTTGTTAATTCAAGGGATATTTCTCTTCTAAAATATAAGGAGTTTGTATTTTTCCTATTATGTAAACATTTCATATTTATTTTTCACTCTTATATTATTGGATTAGTTTTTTAATGCCACACATTGATTGGTAGTATGGATAATGATCTGATGATGATCACAATATGGTACTCCATTTATAGTAGGAGTCTACTACCTGATCTATGTCTAGTAGAAGGTAAGTACATCATTCAATGTTTAAGTAACAAATATAAGATGGTATCAGTAATATCTTATTTAATTGTGATATTTAGCATTGGGGGTGAAGCCTTTTGACAAGACTCTACATTATTCATAGGATGTAGTTGCATTTGGTGCTTATAAGTTTGATCTAGTGTTTTTAACCAAGAGGTATGTATAGATTAAAAAACATATATATGTGCATATACCTTTTTTTTTTGTCCTTATTTGGATTGATTTCTATATTTTATGAAAGTGGGTTGAGGTATTTCTGTTAGGATCCATAGGTTTGAATAGGTTATGAGATAGGTGATCTAGTGGATCTAATTTTAAATTTAACATTTTCTCATTTGTCATATCTTAAGTTGTATCATCATCTCTATCATATTAATATGTAAAATGGCCATTGGTTTTATCTATATTCAATAAAAAATGAACTTTTATTAATAGTGACTCTTATGTTTTTACAAGCTTGTTTGGTAATGGGTCTTGTTATTTATTTGCATCTATATATACTTTAGACTTTAGTTTCTTATTTGTGTTTTGATACAAAGGATTCACTATTCTTGACTCACCTATTTCATACTTGTGAATATGCTCAAGAGGTAGGTATTGTTGAGGTGGTATTACTTTAGGAATGCTTTCAGTTTCAAAATGTGTCATTTTTAAAAATTTGAAGGGCTCATTGATGAAGTGTAGATAATAAGCCTTCCATTAAATTTATCTAAGGTTTACCCAAAATTAAATTATAATGTAAGTATTGAGATGTAATCTAAAAATTAGTTTAAATTATTTTTGGTCTTAAGGTCACATCCAATGTACTTTGTCCAACTAGAGGGCTATGAGAATTTTCAAACCCTTTTATGTGTATAATAATGTTTTGAATAAGGCTTGTGTTGATAACCATTGTGGATAGAAATTTCATGCTAAAAATGTTTAGGCTTGATCTATTATCAATGAGGACTCTTTTGATACCTTTACTTTTTATCGTTACTTATATAAACACAAGAAAATTTTTGTGCATAATATATTTAGATGGTAAATCTGTTGGAATAAAGGTGACAAGATTATTATTATTCTTAAGACATTTCATAATATCCATGAAATAAATAGGTTCAATATCACTTGGAACTTGTGTCTCATGTAATTCCTTATATAAGATATCTTTGTAGAATTAAATTGCTTTAGGAATCTCAGGGATTGAAATTTTTGCATGTGTATTGCTTAATTGGTCAATAATGTCATATCCCTTGGTTTTGATTACTAGCTTAAGTTTAGGAGGGATCTAGATATTAATGGGTGGGGGGATAGTTGAATGACCTTACATTTTTTAGTAGTAACAACATGGACCATGGAATCCAATATAATATATGGACAAATAATGGGTATGGGATGGTAGTTGTCATTCAAATAAGATCTATGTAGGATAAATGGTTAAGATCATGCACGTTGGTGTCTATATATTGGCTCTATAACATTGCAAAATTAATTTTGAAAAGATATTAAGTTTTTTTTTCACTTTAAACCCCTCTCTTTATTAGCACAAGTTTGATTATAAGATTTGATAAATCAAGTAATTTAGTAAACCATAACAACTATGACATATTGGAATACAAAATGGGAAACATATGCATCCATGTTGCACATATTTTATGATAATCAAGGATTAGTAATAAAAAAAACCTAAGTGACCTATGGTTTGATCTTCAAAGATAGTGTTCACCAAATTTTTAACCCTAATTTGGAAGTTTGGATATGACAATCCTCACTTGGGGTATATAGATTTAAGAATATATAAATGAAATGGCATAAGGAAGAATATATAAATGAAATGGTAGAAGGTGATAATCAGATCTATAGTAGGCTAATTAGATGGTAATTTCAGATGTAAGCATATGTTAAATTCATAAAATTGAGATAGTCTAAATATAAAAATAAAACCTAGCTATGTATATAAATGACATATAAAACAAGGTACTTAGCTAGTTTTGATGCTAATAGAATTTTGGATATAAAATAGGCATGAAGAGAGCTGGATGATAGTTCTACAATAATCATCAAATTCTAGATCTAACATTTTTAGAGATTGAAACACTAACATCATCTTGGGATGGTTGTGTTGAAACTACTATCTGGGTCTAATATAAGTGTATTAAATGGAATACCTACTAAAAAGAAATTTGACCACTTGGATGCTTATAGGTTTTGATTCATCTTCCCTCTGGTGCATTTAGATTTGGATCATAGACTGTTACTTCTCATGAAATGGCAGAGCCCTAGTTTTCTATATTCATACTAGCCTTAGCATAAAATGGGTTAGTGGGATCATGGTTTCAAGATGACCCCAAATAACCTATTATTGATAGACACTACCTATATATCCAATACTTTAGAAAAGGCTCTCATACTAATGTAATTTTTCTCTACATGTTGGCTTGTGTTTGAATAATGTAATGTGTGTAAACAAAGTACAAAAATGACTTATCTTGTTGTTAGGATGTGAAATCCTGATTCATAGTCACTAGTCATAGGCATTATTCATGATGATTTGGTTTGATGGTGATGTGGATTTAGTGATGTGGCTTATGAGTGATATGGTTGATTGGTGATGTGGCAGGGACCCATAGAGGGTATCCCATTATTGATTAGGTTTATGTGATGGAAGTGGGGTGTATCACTCCACCAAGGCACATGGGTTTGTCCTTAGTAGTTAGATGGATGTTTCCACATGGTGTAATAGACAAAAGGGTTGGTTTGGGTTGATTTTATAAGGGATCTCATGGTTCACATGTGTGGAGAAAGTCAAAAAGTGATTACGACACCTTTTGGACTTTGGTGTACACATGGGAGAAAAAGATAAGTTGTTTACTATTATTATTTGTCCTCACTTATGGAGTGGGAGACAATTTTTAGAGATGCATGGAAGTGGCTTGGATCATATCTAATGTGGATGAACCACTTTTTTGACCCTTGAACATGAAGACATATAACTTTTGATGATAATTGTTTACACCATATGGAATTTGGTAAATTTGTTGGTGCCACTATTAATTCTCTCTCCTCTCTCTCATGTTGTAAATACTATTAGTAATCATGAAAATCTCTTTGTAATTTATCTAATTAGTGGATCCATGCAATCTTTGGGATTGCATGCTTGGAAGTTGGATCTTATAGGCTAGTTTAGCTTGGTTCACAACTTGAATGTTTTAGGTATTGATTCCTTGTAAGTTAGCACTAAAGAATCTATTGTAGAAGAGAGTTGATGTTTTTATTAATGATATTTTGGAAGATTCCATTTTTTTCTATGGCTTTTCTTTGCAAATTGCAAGGTTTTCACATAATCTCTTGTGTAATGTGTCCTCTTACTTGTCTTTATTTTTTGCATTTATTTATTTGCTTTATAAGATATAGTTCATTGATCTAACATTTAGTATAAGAGATTTATTCCTAACATATGGCATCAAAGCTTTGGTTGTAAATATTTGATTCCTAAAAATGGTATCAAATCCATGGTGAAAAATTCCATGTGTGAGTGGTTTCTATTATTGTCTATTTTTTTGCAAGTTGAAGCTACCGTGACAAGAGGAGAGACCAAGTGGATATTAAAGAAGAAGAAAAAAGATGTTTTATTTTTTTGGTAGGTATCTCTCTATGGAACAAGTTGGAGGATATCTTGGTGAATATCTTTTTCTCTTCATGTTTCTAAGGATAATCCCACATGTGAGTGATGGAGAAAGATGAAAAAGCTTTGCTAGACAAGTCAATAGCCTAGATAGTATTCTTGATGGAGAAGTAACTCTAAAAATTAAGGAACAAGTTGGTATACTTTGGAGGTGGTTCAGGATAAGGTGGTGACCTTGTTGTTATTATTCAAAACAAACAAAAGGGGTGTTGATGTGGTATCCTACTAACCACATGTTTTTAGTTGAGATGTTTTAGAAGAAGAAAATTCCATGCAAAGGAAGGAGGTACAAAGAAACTAAAAATTGTACCTATTTTGAAGTAGCTAAAGAAGAGGAAGATGAATATGCAAATGAATAAGAGAGATCTAGTGTTCCTAGAAAGAGAAGGTCATGTGTTTAGACATACAATAGAGTAGTGATGCATTTTTTCAGCTCAAAAATTTGATAGGTGTATTACTGCATCCAGTAGTGTAATGACTTCCTAGAGTTGTGATTGGTCCACTTGTGTCATGGTTGACATGGTTGGTAGATGAAGGCTACATTTATAAGAACAACTGAGACCTGGTGTTCCCAAAAGGAGAACACTAATGTTGACCATATAACTCAGGGTGTTGGAGTGTTTTGTACATAGTTATAGCATTAGCCAGGTAGACTAATGCATGGACTAACATTAGAGGCACATGAGTTTGTGTTTTGGAAACATTCAGTAAAACATGATGTATTTTGTATTCATTCTTGAAGATCAAAAACTTTTTAGGTGTAATGATGCATCAAGTAGTGTGAAGACTTCCCAAGAGATGTGACGGGTCTAGTGTACTTATGCCATGTTAATAGCTTGATGGATTTGTGGGGAAGTCTAGTTTTGACTTTTGTGAGATCTTCTCTCCTCACTAATATCAAGATTGATATGTGCACTTTTTGTTTAAGGATTTGGAACAACATGATTCCTACATGGTGATCTCTCTTAGGGAGAGATAACTAGTTATTGAGTCAATGGTGTTGTTTTTGTTAATAAAATCATTGTATGAGTTGGTGCTGATATCACATACGTAGTACATAAATTTTAATACCTTCATGAAGAGCCAAGTGTTTAATAGAGGTTATTGCTATGTGTTGTGACATGTTGGATGTAGGCCCCAACATGATCACTATTTTTATGGCTCAAGTTATAAGGAGATGATGAAGGTGGTAGGAGGAGCAAACCAAGGATGAAGATGTACAAGGATGGGAAAGCAAGTAAGTACCCCACTTCTTGTATTTTGAGTTGTCTTCATAGAAACATCATATAATTTTGGAGAAGACATGTTGTGTCCTATACATTAGATTCATCAAGAATAAGAAGCCTCATTTTTCCATGGTGAGTACTAAGCCAGATATTCCTAAGCAGTGGGAGTTGTGAGTGGTTCATGGCATAATCTTGTTTGGAGGATTGGTCTGTGAAGAAGTGAAGGGTCACTTCAGGGGATATAATTTACTATGGAGGAGTAGATGTTGATAAAGTTAGTTAATACAAAGAAGTTTTAGTTGTGCAACAAAAATTCTATTGGGTTTATGTCAAGTAAGCAAAGGGCATGTATGAGCAGTTGGTTGTACAATACTTAGGTGTGGTAAGAGCCTATGTATATTCACTATAGATGGGAGTATGTTAGGATGTGAGTCACTATTCATAGTTAGTATTCATGAATCACTATTCATAGGGAATATTCATGGTCACTATTCATGATGACATGGCTTGACAGTGATGTAGATGGTTAGAGATGTGGCTTGTGAGTGATGTGGCTTATTAGTGATGTGGCAAGAGCCCATATAGGGTATCCCATGAGTGATAAGGTTGATGTGATGGGAGTGGGCTGTAGTACTCCACTAAGGCACATGGGTTTGTCTTTGGTAGTCACATGGTTGTTGTCACATGGCGCAAAAGATAAAAGGGTTGGTGTGGGTCAATTTTTTAATGGACCCCATGGTTCACATGCATGGAGAAAGTCAAAATGTGATTGAAATACATTTTGGACTATGGCATGTACATGGAAGAAAAATAAAATTTGTTTACTATTATTGTTTGTCCTCACTTGTGAAGTGGGAGATAATGTTTGGAGCCACATGGAAGTATCTTGGATCTTGTCTAAATTAGATGGACCACTTTTTGATCCTTGTACATGAAGACATAATATTTTTTATGATAATTGTTCACCCTACATGCAATTTGGAGATTTTTTTGGTTCCACTATTTATTATCTCTCTCATCTCTCTCTATTATTGTAAATTCTATTAATAAACATGTCACTCTCTTTGTATTTTATCCAATTAGTGGATCTATGCAAACCTTGGGCTTACATACTTCAAGGTTAGATCGTATAAGTTATTTTATCTTGGTTCACAACTTAAATGCTTTAGGTGGAAGCATTGAGTCCTTATATGTTAAAATTGAAGGAGTTGTTGGAGAAGCTATTATAGAAGAGAGTTGATGTTGTTATTAATGAATTTTGGAAGATGTCAGTTTTGCCTATAGTTTTTCCTTGCACATTGCAAGGTTTCCATGTGATATCTTGTGTAATGTGTCCTCTTTATTTTATTTATTATTGTAGTGTATTTTATACATTTATTTACTTACACTTTAGGATATAGTTCATTGATCTCACATGTAGTATCATAGATTTGATTGTGAATTTTTAATTCCTAACACTTGTAACTTATAGAATTGATGTTTTGGCCTACTCCTTTAGTAATTCAGACTTGTTTATGTGTTGCACTTATGACTGGTGCAAAAATACAAAATATTTTTCTCAATTAAATGCTTGGTAGAGTGCTTTTGATGAGTTTCCTTTGTCTCTTTGGTAATTTACTAGGTGAGGAATAAATGAGGGTTGATCTTGTATTTATATCAATTCATTTGGATAATAACTCACTTTGAAGCACTTAGGCCAACCATTAAGATACATTTCATTTTCAAATTAATTAAATTTAGGGCACTATACACTTACTCGAGATAAGACACTAGTTTCAAGCAAGAAGAAGGTATAGGTTCAGAACTTGTAGAGGTGGAAGACAAGTACATTTTAAGTATTATGGGAAATATATAATATTTGTGTCATCAAAATACAATTGATTATACTAAGATATGGCCAAGGGGAATAAAATAGAGAATATTTGAAACTTATAAAAGTAGGAAAAGGTCTCTAACTAAGAGGAATAGCTAAGGTTTGATTTTTCCAAGTATATAAGACTAGGTGTTATATAATCATAAAATTGTGTCTACATAAACAAGTATCTAACCTATGATGGGAAGTATAATTAACTAGGTTTTGATGTCATGAGGATTACCACATAATTATGATAAGGTTTTCACAAACTTGAATATAAAGTGAATTTACTATGTTCTTGATGGGATATATACAAGTTATGGCCTTAAAACATAAAAAAGGAACAAATTTTATCAGATACCATGAGCTTATTCACCTCATCTGTAAGCACCACTTCCTTAAACATCTAAATGGAGAGGATAATTGGGAAACATTATTGAATAATGAGATGAAAAGATGACCTAAAATAAATAGATCTCTTTATCCAACCAAGACACCATGGTCTAGCTCAAAATAAGGAATGTTTACCAAAGAACTAACTTTGGAGACAATACAAAAGAAGAAAATTAGACCTAGAGTTTCACAAGAAATCTCTTAGGTTACTATGGATCCATTTGAGAAGATATTACAAATAAGTAAGTTGAGACCTAGGGTTTCACAAGAATGTTATGAAGTTACTCTAGAGCCAATTATTGTTCTAGAACCCATAGTCATCTCAAAATAAGAGAGACAAGATCCATATATGGCATCACTAAAGATCATAAGGAGATAATCTCAAATAAAATGAGGAAATACATAATAATAACCTAGCCTTGTAGTTCCTCTAAGAATAATAAGTATAAAATTAATCTTGTAATAATATGAAGATCTATAAAGAGCTATAGTTGAGACACTTAGAAGTCTTATTCAGGAACCCCCTATGGAGATTCCAAGTGTGAGGGTAGAACCAATCATTAAAGGTATTGAATTATATGGTAGGCCTAAGAAGACTGAAGAGGGATTTAGACATGAGGGAATTGTAGGATAAATCATGCATAAAAAGGCTAGAGAGGAAATTGGAGTAGGAATTGAATAATTGAAAGAAATGGCAAAAGCATTTGTAGAAGCTATATTAGAATTTACTCCACATTCATCTCCTCCACCATCACTATCTAAACCATTTCTTGAAAAAAGAAAATATCCAATGGAAGAACAATAATAAGAGGTCCACTCCTCTAGTCAAGATGAAGAAATAGAGCTAAAACAATCCCTTTTTCTCTCTAAAGTTGAACCCATCATGAAGCAATAATTAGAATAACTTGTCTTCCTTGGAATGAAATTACAAGGTAAGGACAATAACATTTCTTCTTTTCAAAAAGAATTAAAATAAGTAAAGAATAAATATATGTAAAAAGGTTAGGATATAGGGGTTTTTTGATAAAATATAGTTGAGTTAAAAATAGTAATAGACCAATAACTCAAATGCATCCAAACCAATAAGAGAATGGAGGAGTCCAAACCTTGTTGTCTTACCATAATGTCATGGCCATTTGGGATGAAACCTAATTTTTTTAGAAGGATCAAGGTAGAGAATAGGAAGATTTAATAATAAAACAAGAATTTGATGAGGCAAGGAAACAAATTTAGAAATATAATGCCACTATTCAAATAGTTTCTGAGATAGGAGAAAATATTTTAGCCTATGGAAAACCTTCCTCTACCTACATCCTTTTACTTCAAGAACAAATTTTTAGATGTTAATTGTTAATAATATCTTGTGACTAGACCAATAAAATAATGGATAAGAGTGTTTTTGGAAATTTTTGTAAACAATACTGCAAACCATTAAGACCTTTTATGTGAGTTTTATTTATGTGATCACATTCTAGGAAATATGTCTAGATTATTGATAAACCTTTTCATGGGAGAACTATATCCCAAAGCTCTCCTTTTCACTTTTATAAATCAATTTGCATGAGAATAGATGACTAATGAATATTTTCACAGTGTAAAGATAGTATAACTTTGTATAAGACCTCAATTTTCTAGTGCACCTAAACTCCTCATAAAATTTAATTCTAAATATTTACAAAACATGTGTGATCATTACTTGCAGACCCTGTAACAAAATACTATAGATTTTTAAAGATTTACCTAGTACCATTTTGAAAGAGCACTGATGACATGTATGAAAATATGGGATAAATTCAACATCCATTTGAAGATAAGGGATGTAATATCTCCCACCAATCTATGATGTTATCACCATAGGGATAAGATTGTTATACAGATAATTTCATAGGTCCTTAATCAAGGGGGAAATAGAACTTCAATTGGTATGAGTTTTATGCCACCATTTTTTATAATTCTTGTGTCAATATAGAAGAATGCATCACCCTAGTCCACTAAGTAGTTTTATAAATGGATGGATTTTGTTTTTAGGGATATGGAATTTATACATGCAACTGAGGAAAATTTAGGCACTCACTATGATCTCAACCAAATTTTGGAGCATAAAATATTTAGTTATGAGGGAAGAAGGTTGTATTTTTCAAGAGGATGTGCAAAAGGTAAGGTTTGTGGGAAATGATAAGTCTATTATATGACTCATTATATACACATATTGACCTTGTACCACCTACTAATCTACCTTCTTGGAATGAGTATTTCTTGAATTTTATGAATTATTTCTAGTCTAAAGTAGAAGGTAACTACTTATATCTTAATTTATATGTGTGAGTCACACTACTTACTTTTACTACTAAATCTTAACTATTTATACGGTTAGCCCTTAGTTTTGCATGTACAGGTGATGTAAATACACTATGATCAAATTTTATGAATTTTGTCAAGTGAATTCATCCCTTGGAAGAAAGATTATCATATGATGGAGTAGTACATCCAAACTCTAGATTCTATTAGTCAAGCTCTAGATTATAGCAATATGATATATAATACAATAAGGGAGTTATATAATGCTATAAAGAAACTCTAGAATACATCAATAAAACTCTATATTTATTTCAGCTATATGCAGAGCTTGTCTAAGGCATTTTAGATGATTGTGAAATGTTGTATACACCTATCCAAGATGTCCATGAGTTTTTCTCTGATTCATATATACATTTACCATTTATAACATTATATTTATGGATCTAATAATTATACTAATGCTTTGTAAAAATACCACTATATATATTATGGTATTAAAGGTTACTAAAATAAGAATAAATTATAATAGTAATATGTTATAACCAACTGATAGCCATATATTATTTTATGTCTTATTTCCAAATGTTTCACCTTGCAACATGGGAATTAGTTGTAACATCTTTTCATATTTTACAAATAAGTTAAATTGTAGTCTCACTCTTGGATATCTTGGGAGGAGGTGAAAACTAAATTTTGGTTAGCCAATGCAAAATAGGAATCCTACTAGAAGATCCTTAATGCCATCTCAGCTTCCATGCTCTATAATATCTCAATCCATTCCACTCAACCATGGTGGAAGGATTATAAATGGTATGTTAAGAACCCTTTTCATAATTACACTCTTCAGCTTGGCTATGCATTGCTCACCCCTTATTTTACCATGGTTGACAAGATTAATGCCTACTAAGGGCTACACTCATCTATTAAAATGTGGAGCTTTTGATTTAACATTGTTTGGGAGCTTGTGTAGAGCCCAAGCTTACTCATTTTGCTTAGTGTATATTGTACCAAGGCTTACCTATTGGTAGAAGACTCATTTAACTTGAAGTCCACCTACCCACTTGTCCCTTCTATGGCCACCTTGAGATGCTTCCTCATCTCTTTTTTTACTATTACAAATCTCAAAGGGTATGGACTTAGATCCATGATATTTTCATTCCTTTCCAACCCTAATTCTTCATTTGGCAGCACATCCTCCTTGGAGACAAACCCATGATGGCTTTCAAATACACACAAGTTTGGCATAATTTTAGAGTGGAGATTCTCTTCTGGATTTGGAAAGAAATAAATAATTATATTTTTAATCATGCTTCTATTGATTGTAATATTTATGATTTGCACAAATCTTCTATCATCTCCAATGTTCTTTTGTATATTCAAGTTTAATCTAATAAAATGGCTATGGAGCTTGGGCATCTTCAGGATCTCCTCTCCCATTTGGGAGATTCTCCTTGTGATATGGCTCAAGTTCCACCTTCTCTAGCCAAGGATCCCATATTGGATGATAGAGTGCCTTGGCTGCCTCATGGTGTGCATCATTACAACCATTCCAAGCACCACTCTCATAGTAGCACCTTATATCGACATGTCTCCCCTCCTAAGTAGTAATGAGGGTGGAAACCACCACCTACTTCCCCTACTAGACAAGATGGTTGGGGTGTTTCTCCTCCTATTCTATGCCTAGATGATTTGGTGGAACCACTTGTAGGTTGTGTGGATTTGTTGGATAAGTTCCCTATTCTCTCTTTGGTTATCTCTCCCACTTAGACACAAGCAGGTGATTATACAGACACTACCCAAGCTACTAGATGGGAGCCTATTCTAGATGGCAATGATTTTCTAAGATTAGGTTGGGATCTTGATGATATGGATCCACCATCATCTATCCCTTCTCTTACTGCATAAAATTTATCTCTTTTTATGACTTCATGACTTGTTTCTAGGCTTTGCCTAGATTATGATACTTTTTCTTTTACTCCTAGGCTTTGCCTAGTGTGTCATGGCATTCTCTCATACCACATTATTTTTTTATGAATTATTTTAATATTTTTGTTAAGTTAATATATAGATATATTTCATAAAAAAAATTATAGTTGTGATCATGTTAGTTTATTATTTTATCTTGACATAATAATTAGAGGAACACTAAAGCTTAAGACAACATCTTCCTATTATTTTGTGTGTTCAACAGTGTATAAAATTAATAGAGAATTGAGGATTATAAGCATAGAAAGTATGTGTTAGATCTATTTTCCATATTGTAACATTTTCTATAAATCAATGAAGCTTTGAATGTTCTTAGAATATTGAGTTGATCTAAACTATGTTCTAAGGGAGAGCAAGGGTCCACTCACCCAAGGATCCAAAATTTGTGTTGGTATTTATGTGTGTTTATTTTATTTTTCATTTAATCTTCTCAAAATTATTTATAAAATAAGTGTGGTTTGATTAACCTACATGTCTGTTGTGTGTTTATTTCAAGTTATTATTTACAATTTTCTAGCATTTCCTTTTTAAGATTTATCATTTCAAGTAAATTAAATTATGTAATTATATTAAAGTGTTTTCTCCTTTTATAATAAAGAGTGTTTGGTTAATGTTAGTTTCTTTACATCAGGAGTGTTTATTTATAAGAAAGTGAGTTTATTTCAACATTTCAATTTTGTATTAGGATGTTTTCATTCTAATAAATTACATAAGTTTTAATTAAAGTTTTATTATATTAGAAATTTAGATCTATCTAATCCATCACAAAACCCACCAAAACATAACTATTGGCAATAAATTGCACACTATATTGCATACAACCATTGGACACCAACCCTAGTTTTGATGACATCAACCAATGAGTTGATTAAATGAATGTATTGAAAACATTGATCATTGGTAACCCTTTATTTTATGTTTTTTGTTGAATGTGATGCATTATGATATGGAAGAGGGTTATTACTCATTAAATAAGGAAGACCCATTGCATTAAAAATTCATCAACTCAAGGTAAAATTCAAGATCAAGCCAATCTGTTCGAAAGAGACGATGGATATTATTTATGCAGTCATGAATGAAGATATTCTATTATGGGTAGACATGTTTAGATAAATACTAACCATGATAGTCTAAAATACTTTTTGGAATATTTTTTTCATCATAAGAGAAAAAAATGGGAGACTAAAATGTCAGGATATGAATTTGAAATAGTCTATAAGAAAGGAAAAGAGAATGTGGTAGTATATGCACTTTCTTAGAGGGATGAATCAATTGAGGCACTATTATGCACAATGACCATTTGTAAATCATATTAGTTAGATAAAGTAATATCATAGGAGAATGACATGGACACATAGGTCCTGATTTTGAATCTTTAGCATGGTTCGGGTGTTTTTGACATATTTGAGTTAAAAGGGAACACATTATGGTATAAAGACATATTATACCTATATAATTATTCTTTATTAAAATGAGATCATTTAGGATATCTATACATATATAATAGGGGGTATTTAGTAATGTTTAATGCATATCATTAAATAAAAAAAGATTTATTTTGGGAAGGACTCAATGAGATATACATAAATTTTTGGAAGAATGCATGATTTGTCCATAGAACAAAGTAGAAACAATTAAGATAACAAGTCTTCTACAACCATTATCCATCTCTAGCCATTGGTGAGAGGACGTTTACATGGATTTAGTTACAATGTTACTAATATATGAAGGTAAAAAACTCACCATGGTAGTTATGGACAAGCTCACAAAATATTCTCATTTTTTTCCTTATTAAAACCATTTGTAGCCAGTATAATAGTCACTTCTTTTCTAAATATAGTTTAAAAGTTGCATTTTACCCAAAAAATAATTGTAAGTGATCATGATCCTATCTTCACCAATAACTTTTTAACTATGTTATTTGCAGGTTTAGGTACTTAGTTGTCTCATATCTCATCTTATCATCCTTAATTTCATGGGAAAATAAATGTTGTCAACAAATTCCTAAAAGGGTATCTCCATTATTTTTGCATCAAATAAGTAGTAACCTTAGGTCTATTGGTTGTCATTATCAGAATGGTGGTACAACACTTCTTTCCATACCTATTCTAAAATACCTCCCTTTATGGTAATTTATGGCTATCACCCTCATCCATAATTTCATGTTTGAAGGTGAAACCCAAGGTTCAAGTTGTTTAGGAACACTTAAACATCAACAAGAGGTAGTAGCTAGTTTAAGGGAGAATTTAACAGTGACACATAACATAATGAATCAAAAAGTTGATCAACACCATTATGAGATGAATTTTGATATAGATGATTGAGTATTTTTGTGTTTTTATCCATATAGATAGATGTATTTGAATAAACCAACAAAGGATAACAAAATTTATCATAAGTAGTATGGCCCGTATTAGATCCTATAGAAATTTGGTGGCATGGCATACAAGATGGAACTACCTCAATCCACTCACAGACATCCTATATTTCATGTATCTTAACTCAATAAGGTCATTATATAATGATTTTATACCCAAACTAATCTAACTAAATTAGATGGAGAAGGAAAATTCATTATGGAACATGAGAAGATCCTTCACACATGCATAAAAAGGATATGAAAAAGTGAGATTAAGGAGTATTTGATCAAGTGAAAGAGTTTGGATCATGAATATGTAACATGGGAGGATTAATATTTCCTTAAGAATCATTTAGAGTTGATTTAACATCAATAGAAATGTTTTTTAGAATGAGCTAGGCAGTATATACTACTAAACTATAATGTGTTTAGAGATATGTGTGGTAAAATTTTTTATAGGTAAAATCACTGAGAGGGGGGGGGGGGTTAATCAATGAGCCTAGATAATAAAAATTCAATTTCAATCCTTTAAAAATCTTAATTAATTATCATAATCATTCATGAATCATACATATCATTCATAGCAATGAACAAGAAAAATAATGCAAGATCAAGCACATAATACATGTCATATGTGGGAAACCCTCTTGGGGGAGAAAACCAATTGGAACCTAAAATTAGAATACTTTCATATAATAACAAGAACCAATTTAAACCAGCTACAACTAATCAAGAAACTACAATCCCTTATTTAATGAGACTATAATCTTACAAGGTGCTACAACCTGTGTCTAGCTAAGCAACCAAAACAACTAGACTTTTAACACTATTCACCTTGAAAGTAGGCTACAACCCCCTATATATTGAGCAACCATAAAAATAACTATGAACACAACATCTCCTAAATACTTATTTCCTATCAATCTGATGGAGATATAAAATTATATCATCTCTCTTCAACTCTACACACTCAAAGAATCCAAAACATCCTTTTGGATCACCTTAAAACTCTTCACTCATCCACAACCTACAAGAGAACTATTATGAAAATATAATTATGACCTACATGTCATACTCACAATTCTCAATCTGTTATTCTCTTTAACTCATCCACTAGTCCCTCACCCTTTCCTTCACTCCACAACACTATCCTCTAAATGCCAATTCCATATACAAGTCTAAAAACCATCACAATTGGTTTCACTATTTATAGAGAATTAATGAATTATCAAGTCCAAAATATTTACTTATCAAACACAACACATGCCTTTACCCTTAAGTCATCTTATATGGATGACACTTAAGCATAACTCTCTTTCAAATAAGCTTAAGTCACCTTTTAGGTCCTACAATAATCCATTCACCTATTTAACACTTATATGAACAAACTAGGAACATAAGAACACTTTAAAACATATATAACCATGCCACATGATATATATGTCCCCTCTAAGTTCCAAAAACCATCACAATACCCTTATACTTAAGCACAATTTTCTTAAACAACATTTTGTACAACAACCATTATGAGCGAACACATAATAAGTTTCTAAACCTCTATTTATACTATATATGATTGATTAAACCTTCATAATTCACATATAATAACCTCATGGAGTATACAACATTATATAATAAATATTTCATCTTAAAACATCAAATTATCAATAAACACAACTCAAATACCCTTCTTGGGTTACTTTCAGAACATGCACGAACACATAGTCAACTTTGAACCTTATTA
The DNA here is from genome assembly GCA_037957365.1 of Torreya grandis. NCBI lineage: Eukaryota > Viridiplantae > Streptophyta > Pinopsida > Cupressales > Taxaceae > Torreya > Torreya grandis. The sequence goes on along the minus strand of JARHVA010000215.1, from coordinate 1,206,366 downwards.
AATTTGATTATACACACTTTCATATTATTAAAATATATATTTACACATGTGCCTTGGATTCCTCTACAAATTAACTTTTTACAACATGAGAAAATTATGTATATATCAAAAGATATGGGCCAAAAACTAGACATTGGCATTTTCTTTGTTAAATTCAAATGGTCACAGTTAAACTTTGATCACTTAAAATGCATCTCATACCCTCATATCTTTAGATTAAATATGAACCATAGATATTATTATAACTTTAAATCATATTTTTCCAATTCCCAAACATTAAACTTAAAATAATTGACCTTATCTCATGTAATCTTGCAATCTTGACCACATACGCACCATCGATCTCTTGTACATAGCTTGACCTTTATCTTTGTTAAACATTAGACACCTTGAAATCATCTCAATAAATATGCACTATCAATATGTAAATGTGTGAATATCTTCTCACCATTGATCCTTGGAATAATCTTGATATTTATCTCTACTCAATGTTAAACAACAAACATTTGTCCTCATCTTGCTACTTCTTGACACCTTGGAACAAACACATTCTAATGATCCTTTTATAAGGATATCAATATTTATATTTATTAACTAAAGAAAATTTTGATTCATTCAACTTGATACACTCCATTTATCTTGATTTGTATGAATTCCCATGAGTTTTTGGATCTCCATTTGGTCCTGATCTTTAACATTGTGCAAAAATGACTATGGGGACCATTGCTTATCTGCTTAGAAGGCTAACTTTGGACCATAGTAAATTGTATTGCACTTAGATGTATGATTTGAAATTTGGACCACATGCTCTCCTCACATAGGAAAATCTAACCATGTGTCAAAATATTCCTCAAACCTTCATATGTGTGAGATATAACTCCATTAATATACTCACTTAGATTTTTCTACAACAGAGCCAATTATGTCAAGAACTATCTAGAAGGCCAACTTTACACATGCATACATTTTGATGTGATTCATTGCATGACTTAAAACTTAGAAAAAATTAACTAGACAAAAAATTTAACAAATTATTATGATCATTTTCTCCTCACACCTTCACACATGTGAAATATAATAACATCAAAAATTCCTACTCAACTTTTCTTGCCACATTGCAAATTTGGCTAAGTATGGGAAAACACTATCAAATTGCATAGGAACCCAACTTTGTACTTGCATATATTATGTCATGATTCATTCAAAGAACTAAGATTTATCACATAGTAATTAGGCAAATATTTTATCATAGCCATATGACCAACTCCCCTTGACTCATCCACACGTGGTAATGGTGATGTCAACAAACTGTCTACTCAGATTTTATGTCACTAAACCCAAAATATCTAGCTAAAAATAATGATAAACCAGATGCAATCCATTCATGCACATAATCACTCAAATAATAGAAGACCTCTGATAGGACCCATTTCACATGATCAAATCACCATACTCAACCCTGAACATCTCTAACCATGCTAAAATTGAAGATCAACCAAGCCTCCTTCAATGCATACTAGGACAAGCACATTACACACTTTGTCATTGTCACTTAGACTATAAATTAATTTCATCCACTCACCTAGACACCTTCATGACATCACCATGACATAATTTACAATTCTCTAATAATATCCCCCTTTTTCATTGATGTCAATACACATATAACAATATACAACTCACTTTCCTTCTCTCTTCAAGCATTCCATAATAGGAACTTTCTCCCCCTTTGAAAAAATGACAAATTTAGTACCAACTGATCTTGAGGACATAAAAATACTACCATTAGGAGAATAACATATTATAAATATATTATAAACTCCCCCTTACCTTGAGCTTACGTCTTCTTTCCTTGACAATATCCTTCTTGCTACAAACCAACATTCTTCTTCAGCCAAACACTGAAACCAAAGAAAAAACCCATAAAAGTAGTAAAATATGATGTAACTCTTCAAGAAACATTTGAGAAGGACTACCCCTAAGATATATAATCCATTACATCTATTAAGCATATTTAGATATTTATATACCATGAAGAATCACCACACAGGCTTACTAGCCATCTCTCTCAAGCCACTTTTGGAGCACCAATTGAACTTCATGCCACTCACCAAATAGGAAACATGAACTAAACCAACCTAATAACACACCTTGAAATATTAATGCCTTTATATTTTAGATAAACTAAACAAAAATAACTCTTCTTCTTACTAGACATGTCTAGTTTCCTTGTAACCCTACTTAGAACTTGTAGAACCCATAACTTTTAGTAGACACACCATCAAGACCTGAAACTTCATATATAGAGAAATTTAATATTCCCCCTCAAACTACCTTGCCAATCAGGCCTCTATCTTGATAAAAACATGAATAATTTAAAAACCACAAACCTTCAAATCTATATGAATCTTCATTTGATAACCCATTTATCCCACTCAACCTATTAAGAAGCCTCCTACCTCAAATCATAAGGAAGACCATGTTTCTAGCATAGCCTAAAACCTTAGAACCTTAAAACAAATAGAGTCAACAAACCTCCTTCTGGTCAATGTCCACTTTTAATACTTCTTGTATACCTAGAGACAACCATTTCAAAATTCTAGACCAAGATTTGATCTTTCACATATTAGGGAACCCATACATACTACAACCCATTTTTAGGCTTACTTACCCTTATGTTAAAACTAAAAAAATTGAGAGCACTCAAAAACCTTCATACCACAAAAACCACTTAGATCACATCACAAGGAAGTGCAAAAACATTTTTGAATACCAAACTCTTCTTAAAATTGCATCAATCTCATTAGGACACTTGGAAACACCCATTTTGACCTTATAGACATTGTATACATATCAACACTTACTTCTCCACTAAAAAGAGTCTCTTAAGAAGCATAGATAGAGATACCCTACTTTACAATGTCCTAGAATAGTGTGAAACCAAGAATTAATCATAAGTCCTCATATTACTTCTCCTCCTTGGTCATTTGATACTTGTATTTATTCTTCTTCTTCTTAGGATTAAGAGAAACAATATGTTCAACCACTAAAACATTGTCTTTCTCCTTTAAGATTGATTTGATAATACATGGAGACAACAAATATTCATGACATACCTTTTCATCTAATGAATCTTCCTTGTAGCTTGGAACCTCATCACTAGGTATAGATAAATGATGTCCTTTGTATGAAACATGCTAAAAAAATAGTAGGATGTTTACTTCGATCCATTCTCACCTTAGAACTAGCCTCAACTAGTACATTGGTCTTCTCTTTGAACTTGGTCTCTTCATTCACAAAATGAGTAGACAATGCGATCCCTTTGCACCCTTAAACATTTAAATAATTCTCTACCATAAAAAATAAATTACTTGGACCTACAGACTCATTATGAATCACACTTACCACCTTTGGTTTCCATGAGTTAACTTGTCTTCTTCCTTATACTCTGGGAGCCTGATTGAACTTATTCTATCTTTTAGACCTTTACCTATAAAATATAGCAATGTGACCTCTCTATTGACACTTGAATCACACTATACCTTTCAAAATAGATTTATCTTGCCTTACCTTATTTGGATAAAAAATTACAATGTGTCTTACATCATGATAAATGAAACAACTTCCTCTTTTTGAAGAGGACTCACCTTGTTTAATCTTATGTGGAGAATGGCTTGTAAAGTGTCCCACAACAAGATAGTGAAGCTCTTAACTTTTTTCACACCTTTTTAATAAATACGCCCATCATAGTTTCGTGTAAACTCATTTATAATTATTCTATTGCATTCTTTAGCTCTATACCCAAATTGATTACATGTGTAACATTAACCATTAAATCTTGCATACCTCATGGCATTTGGTTGTTTGATTTGATTTTTATTCATTCTATCAGCACCTTCATTCCTTTTTTGATGATTTTTATTCAAATTATGATTTTCCTTGTTCACATTAGTCTTCATTTTGTCTTGAGTTACATTATTTTGTTCTTCTTCATATCTAAGACTAGTTATATCACTAGCATGTTTTTAACCACTTAGAATATTTTCTAGATTAATTGGGCTCTTTTCAAATATCATAAATGACTTCACCTTATTATGTGTCTTATCTAACTCAGATTTAAATGACTCATTTTCAATTAAATACCTTGAATATTCATCTTATTTGGATTTCAAGCTTGTAGACAGAATTTCTAATTGACAACTGAGATATTTGACCATATCTTCATGTCCTTTGGTGTCTTCATTCATTCTTACCTCATACACACTAAATTAATCCTCATATTATTTGAGTTGAGACTTCATCTTCTTATTGATCTTCTTATTAATCTTCAATTCTTCAAGAGCATTTGTTAATGTAGTCTCATAGCCCACCTCATCTTCATCATCATCTGAATCACTCCAAGTAGACTCATTTTTCTATGATCAACTTCCTTTCTCATCCATGAATAGAGATTAATATTCAATAATACCATCATATTCATGATCATATTTTGAGTCACTATATTTAATCTCATCTGATGAGCTACAATATTCTTTGATATAGAAACTTTTCTTGTTCTTGAAGAACTTCTTCATGTTGTTATACTATCTGAATCCTTTCTTCCTATATGTATTTTTTTCTTCATATTAAATTGTACCATGCTATTGATCATCATTATTATCATGATTATGAGGGCACTTATGATCAAAATTTACTCTCTCCATAGTTAAAATATTTTAAGGTTAATTTACCCTTATACTTCCTTAAGCCTATATTCAATTTCCTAGTAATCAAAGCAATTAGTTCATCCTCATCAATGTCATATATCTCATCCTCTTTGGGTTTATTACCTTGTAAATTATTCTTTGTATTATTTTATTATTGAAATATTCTTCCTTATTTTGTGGTATATCATCATTCTTCCTTATCTCATAGGTAGTAAGGGTGTCATGCAATTGATCCATCTTCAACTGAGTAAGATCATGACTTTCTTCTATAGCAGATATTTTTTGATCAAAATTGAGAGATAGATACCTTAATACTTTTTTAACTATATTAGACTCTTCAAGGTTATCTCCAAGACCTATGATGATATTCAAAATCTTATCGACTCTCTACAGAAAGAATGCCATAGAATATTCTTCCTTCATTTGGAGACTTTCAAATTGCATTCTGTGAGTCTATAAATTTTCTAACTTAACCTTTAAATATACATCATGAATCATTTATAATTTTTCCATGTCTCTTTATCATATTTAAAATGTATTACCTTGGTGAACTTAGTCTCTATAATACCACAAGTAATGGCATTCATTACCTTAGAATTATTCTTAAACAACTTCTTGTCTACAACACTAAATGGAGGAGTAATAGGAGAAATATAACCATCCACAATAGATTGTTAACAATAAAACCCTAGGTTAATAATTTATATCCTCATCTTTTCACTCTAAAAATAATAATTTGATCCATTTAACATCAGTGATTGCTTAGTAGAGAAACTTCCTTCATGACTACTCATATTGTATCTTGGATCACCTTCAAGTTGTCAATCCTTTACCAAAGGACCTGATTTTATACCAAATGTTAGAGGTACAATCACTAAGATGCGGGGGGTGAATCAGTGAGCCTAGATAATCCAAATTCAATTTAAATCATTTCAAAATCTTAATCAATTATCAAAAGCACTCACGAATCATACATATCATTCATAGCAATGAACAAGAGAAACAATGTAAGATCAAACACATAAAACATGTCATTTGTGAGAAAATATCTTGGGGGAGAAAACTCACTAGAACGTATAATTAGACTACTTACCTATAATAACAAGAACCAATTTAGACTAGTTGTAACTAATCAAGGAACTACAATCCATTATTTAGTGAGACTACAATCCCACAAGGTGCTACAACACTTGTCTAGTTGAGCAACCATAACAACTAGACTTTTAGAAAGATTCACCTTGAAAGGAGGATATAACCCCCTAAATTTTTAGAATCCACAACAACACCTATGAAAATTACATCTCTTGAATACTAATTGACTATCAATCTGATGGAGATACAAAGTATATCATCTCTCTTCAACTCTACAAACTCAAAGCATTCAAAACATCCTTTTGGATCACCCTAGAACTCTTTGTTCATCCTTAACCTATAAGAGCACTATTTTTACAATATAATTATGACCAATAGGTCACATATATATATATATATATATATATATATATATATATATATATATATTCTTCTCTTTAAATTATTCACTAGGCACCCACCCTTTCCTTTGCTCTACAACACTACCCTCTTAATGCTAATTCCATATATAAGTCTCATACAAGTCTAGAAAGCATCACATTGGTTTCAATATTTATAGAGAATTCAAGAATTATTAAGTCCAAAATATTTCCTTATTGGCCAAAACACATTCCTTCACCCTTAAGGCATCTTATATGGGTCATACTTAAGCACACCTCTCTTTCAAATAAGCCTAAGTCACCTTTTAGGTCCTATGATGACCCACTCACCTCTTTGACACTTTTATGAGAAAACTGGGAACATAAGAACACTTTCCAACATATGGACCCATGAAACATGATCTATAGGTCCCATTTAAGTGCTAATAACCATCATATTACCTTTATACTTAAGCACAATTTTCTCAAACAACATTTTGTACAACAACCATTATGAGCGAACACATAACTAGTTTCTAAACCTCTATTCATATTTGGATATGATTGGCCAATCCTTCATAATGCACATAGAAAAAATAATGGATTATATAACATTATATAATCAATATTTCATCTTAAAACATTTAATTACTAATAAACACAACTCAAATACGCTTCTAGGGTTACTTGTAGAACATGCATGAACACACAATCAAATTTGAACCTAAATATATATTGAATATACACACTTTAAAATATTAAAATATATATTGATAGATGTGACTTGGAGTTATATATAATTTTTATTTTTACACCATGAGTAAATTTTTCATATATCAAAAGATATGGCCCAAAAACTAGACACTGGTCTTTCATTTGTGAGATTCAAATATTTGAATTCAAACGGTCACAGTTAAACTATGATCACTTAAAATTCATATCATGAACTCACATATTTAGATTAAATATGCAACATCTATCTTATTTAAACTTTAACTCATAGTGAATTAATGCCCAAATTTTGAATTTTTAACAATTGACCTTATCTCTTGTAATTTTGAAATCTTGACCACATACGCATCATCAATCTCCTATACGTAGCTTGGTATTTATCTATGTTAAACATTAGACACCTTGAAATCATATCACTCAATATGCATCATTGATAAATAAATGTATGAGAATCCACTCACTGTTTATCCTCAGAATAAGCTTGATTTTTATCTTTGCTTAATTTTAAACAATGAACACTTATCCTCGTCTCATTGCTTTTTGACACCTTAGAACAAACATGCTCCATTCATATTTTTGTAAGGATCTTGATCTTTATATTTTTTAAACAATGAAAACTTTGACTCATTAGAATAAATACATTCCATTTATCTTGATCTATATGAACTCCCATGAGTCGTTGGATCTCCATATGGTCCTGATCTTTAACATTGTGCAAAAATGACTATGGGAACCATTGCTTATCTGTGTGGAAGGCCAACTTTGGACCACAATACATTTTATTACGCTTAGATGCATGATCATAAATTTGGAACATATGATTTACTCACATAGGATAATCTAAACATATGTCAAAATTCTCCTCAAACCTTTGCACATATGAGATATAACTCCATTAATCTACTAACTCATATTTTTTGCCATAGATCCAACTATGTCAAGAACTATCTGGAAGGCCAACATTACACATGCATATATTTTTATGTGCTTCATCGCATGAATTGAAAATTAGTGAAAAATAACTAGGAACAAAATTAAATAATCTCATGTGATCATTTTCTCCTCATACCTTCACACGTGTAAAATATAACAACATCAAAATGCTTACTCAGCTTTTCTTTCCACATTGAAAATTTGGCTAAGTATGGGAAAACATTGTCAAACTACTTGGGAGCCCAACTTTTCACTTGCATAACTTATGTTTCAATTCATTACATGACCTAAAATTTATAAAATATTAACTAATCCTAAATTTGATCACAACCATATGACCAACTCCCCTTGACTCATCCACACATGGCAATGGTGACATCAACAAATTGCCTACTTAGATTTTCTGCCACTAGACCCAAAATGTCTAGATGAAAATAATGATCAACCAAATGAAATCCAATCATGAACATAAACACTCAAATCATAATAGACCTTTTATAGGATGCCTTTCACATTCTCAAATCACCATACTCAACCCTGAACATCTCTAACTATGCTAAAACTGAAGATCAACCAAGCCTCCTTTAATACATACTAATAAAACACATTGCACACTTTGTCATTATCACTTAGAGTATCAAGAAACTTCATCCAATCACATAGACATCACCATGACATCATTGGAAATTCTCCAATATACTTTTGGCTTACATACCTTTAAGATTATATTTTTGCATTTCTATATATTCTTAGTATGGTTGGACTATGGAATAACCATGGCTAAGTAAAGTGTATATAAGAGATAGTGGTTAGTAATTTATCATCATCTTAAAAATTATGATCTTATTACATTATTATGTAGGTTTCCCCCATGAAGTGGTTTAGTCATAATTATCAAGTATTCTACTATTTTGTCAATTATTTTTGTGGATCTTATTATCCTACTCTTAATTGTGTAATATATTATTTCCTTATTGTGAAACATCCAAGTAATTTAATTACAATTGAAGTCTATTTTTGTCAATATCAATTTCAAATGTGAAAATAGATCAATTTTTTTACTAGAAAGTCATAAATTAATCAAAAAATATATCTCAACAGCTTAACTCTTATATTTTATATTCTACCTTGTATATATCCTAGAAAATTTTATTCAAAATGTACTTTTATTTTATTCTTATTAACATGTTAAGACTATATATAAAATGATATATTTTCCAATAATGAAAATAATTTTAATTAATTAGATTGATCAAGCTTGGTTTGGGCTATTATCAACATCCATACATATTTGATTTAAACAACTATGAGGTTTAAAAGCTTCAAATATTTGATCAATTTTGAGTGTCTAGATTAAAAAAAAACTAGGTTCATGTCCATTAGAAGTAATCTTATAGGCTTAGTTGATTTATTTAAACTATTGTTATTAAATTTAAAAAACATTATGTTATGTGGTTTTCATGTATCATATTTTTAATAAAATTTTGAAAAAATGTCATTAAGGATATATTAACTTTTAAAACTAGCATAATTTCAAAATGTAGTAATAATAATTTTATTGACAATTATTTTAAAGGATTTGGATGATTTATCCTTCAATATAATATATATGTATATTTATCAATAAATTTTGATTGAAATTATGCAATATATTTATTCAAAAATATACATAATATATGTTTTATCAAAAATAAAGGTCGTAATAAATCATAATCTAAGAAAAAATTATAAAAATAGTGAAATCGAGACTAAATCCAAGAATTAAGAACAAATTTCATTGTATCAAGGCCCAAGGCATACCAAAAATTTAATTACATTATTATAGTCATGTATCACCACTACTTATAAAATCCATAAAGAACATAAACATAGACCAAAATATTAGGCAACTAGTGCTATCAGTTCTATCGAGAAAGGATGAGGAGGTGACAATCTATAAAGCTTATGTCCTCAATTAGGACCATAGTTATGCTTAGTTTTAGGCATTAGATTATAGCCATCATGTTATACATTTTATTTTCATTTTTTTTCTACCATCTGGAAATGAAGAGAAAATATTTTCAAAGATAAGAAAGGAATTTTCCCTTGACCGTCCTAGCTTGTAGGTAAAAAACTTATAAGTCCATATAGATATTTTGGTGATGACCACCCTCAATGCCTTTAATAGGACAACATATTTTAGTGGGGTGGAGGCATGGAAAATATAAAGAGACTACACGATTTTCATCACAATCTACCTCATTCTATCCACCCTTGGTCTATCCTTAGATAATGTTTCCTATGATTTTAAGAGGCACTCTACTAATACTATAGAGGGAATTCCCAATTGTAAATGAGGGTAAAAATGTTTTCCACCTCCATAAACACTTTATATGTGTAAACTTGATATTTCATATGAAACTAAATAAATAATGAAGTTATGTTTATGTAACCTAAATTTTGGATTCTTCTTATATTACTATATTTGGTAATAAAAACCTTGCGTATAAACAACATCAAACAAAGAGGATAAATACATAATCCAATGCTTTTAATGAGATTAATTACCATAATTTTACCTCATATATCTCCCCTATAAGATTTCCAAACTAATTTTGGATGTAAAATATGTTGGATGTTGGATTGCTTGATTATGCTTGACAATGGCTTCAAATGGACTTTTGGCTTGATAATGTATTGAATAGGGCTATATGGATGCAAGAATGATAGTTATAGATTAAATATGGCTTCAAGTTTCTAAGTTTCAAGTTCTAAATTTAGTTTTCATGTAGGGATTGGATTGTTTATATATCCATGAGAGAGAAAATCAATGGATGAAATATAATTTTGAGCCATTGATCTCAATAGCCACAGATTTTACAAGGAATTTTTAATTCCTTAGAATACTCTAGAATAGAGGATTATATAGGAGGAAAGATAAATTATAGGATATTATATAATTATCCAATTCTAAAATCTCCATTAGGGAGTAGGGGTGTGATAATAGCTAGTTTAGTAGGGTGGTATATGGGTAGGTGAATAATTTTTTTTTTTAAATTGGCAAGTGGCTTAATGGGTAGGTTAGTAGGTAAGTATGCTTAGTTAGTAAATTAATGAGGGTGATTAATTAGTTTCAAGCATAAAATAAGGTTTTTGGGATGTAGGGAATATGAAATAGGATGTTAGCTAATTAGATAGGAAATATAGTTATAAATTAAATTATCAGATTTAGTAGAATTATCAGGGTGAGTGGATTTAGGTGCATACATTTTCCCCTCTTTGAAAGGTTATTATGAGTTGAAAAGATAGAAGAATTAATGGCATTTAAAATAAAAACCATAGTCATGTATGGAAATAGTTTTAGACAATGTTAGTAGGTATGATTCCCCCTCAAGGGAGAATGTAGAGAGAAATGACCCAAATGGTCACTCAAATAGAAGTCCCAAGGGTGGATAAGACCAAGATGATGAGAAGGGGTTGGGATGCCCCAATTATTGATATAGGTACAATTGAGATGCCTAGATCATAAATGTTATGGGATAAAGTGGCTTAATCTTGAGAGATAGGATCTAGACAAATGATCAATGTCTAAAAAGGAAACTGATTGATAAGATGGGAATTCCCAAGATGAAGACATGGTCTAAGAAATAAGGAGATGAGATAGGCTACAAGTCAATGATGGTTCTCATAGCAAGGACACATGATAGGGATGACTAGAAATCCTATAATGGATATCAGATGAGTTGATTAATGATAATAAGACACTTTTCATAAGATATATAGCTTAAAGTAATGTATGATTGTTGAGTGATTAATTTGGTTTGGGATAAGGATTAGGGGTTAAGAGTGGTCAAGGTATCCCTGGGAATAAAAACATGTCCAAGCACTACCTACATAGTCTTAGGAGACCTTAGGATAATGTATTTCTATTTTAGGGGTAATTTGGATTATGGGGAAATGGGAATGCCATGCCCCAGATGACTTAGGAATGATAGTTAATGATTGAGTGGCACAATGGATGAATTTGATGGAATTTGGTACTAGAAATGTAGTAATAAGATGAGAGGCAAAATTTTTTAGGGGTCAAAAAGTAATGGGTGAGGAGGTTTGGGGGGTAAATAAGACAAAAGAGGGAAAAGGGGTTCATTTTGACTTTTTACATTGGTAAAAATTGACTCTGAGTCAAAAATAGGGATCGGATCCCACAAGATTCACACCATAACAAGAGAGTTTAGGAGTTATAGAGGCCCAAGGATGGTAGACCACCTATCAGTTACAAACCATTATTCTATGAATTTTTCAAATTTTAGTAAAAATTTGCATTTATTTCATGGTAATTAGGGAAAAGGCACTATAGGTGCAATACCATGACTGAGGGTAGTACCCTTAATCATGTTATTACATTTATAACTAGAAATATTAATATGTAAGTTACAGTATTAAAATACCATAACTGTATAATTTTGGTGTTACAATACCACAAGTTTCAACTTATGTTATCACAATATCATGGTTTAGTGATTGGGGGTTTTGTATAACTATGGGAGTGGAGTTGTGGTTATGAAAAACTGCAAGACTTGAATAGAAATAACGATAAGATCACGGGTTGAGGCAAATTCACAAATTGCAATATTGTTGTAGGTGGGGAAAATGGATAAGGGATGGGGGATGAAAAGATAGGATAATGTGTTTTAGGGGGGTTAGAGATGATTAGGGAATTAGATGAGGTTAGGATGAATTAGGGGGAGGTAAATTAGGAGGGGTTAATGTGAATTAGGTGTAAGTTAGATGATGAATGTTGAGGATAACTAGGATTGGTAAGTAAGGGTTAGGAGTGTTTAGATAGGTTAATTAGGGTAATTAACATGTTGGGAGTTATGGAAGGGTTTGTATATTAGGTGAGCTAGGTTAATATGGACAAGGGTAAATTAGGTTAAATACTAGGGTAGGAGGTGGATAAATTGAGTATGATTAGTCAAGGGATATTAGTATGGATTTAGGGTTTTTGGGGTTTGATTTAGGATAGGTAAGGTTGGAAGGGGGAAATGGTTTACAGGTAGGGGAGTTGATTAAGTAGGAAAGATTGTGATGGAATAAAGTTAGTGATAGTTTTTTGGTGATTGGTGTAGGAAGACTTAGATGTGATGGCATTTTGGTTATGGTGGCTTAAGGTGCTACATGAGATGTATCAATTGACTATTGTAGACTATGAGGTGTTAGAGCTTGTGGGACTGCAATATATATATATATATATATATATATATATATATATATATATATATATTGGTGGTGTGGATTGACCATGCCTTATTTACTTTATTGGTGGAGTGATGGCACTCAAAGACAAGTACCTTCTACTTCATTACTAGAGGGATGATAGTGACATTACAGGACATCTATCAAATTTTATGATTGTCAATGATATGGGATAAGATTTATTAGAAATCACACATACTTAGTGTGATGGTATAGAGATTAGTAGGAAGGTTTCATGTTGGTGTGAAAGACCTATGATTGGGCATTGATAGATGCCTCTAAGAGGGGACTATTGATTGATTGATGCTAGTGGTGATGTTTCTTGTTACTGGCATCCTCTTGCCAAACAAAACTAGTTAATAGTTTCACCTTGGACTTGGAGATGTGGTGGCTAATATGGTACAATATTTTAGGGTTTTTTACATAGGGGCTAGTGGTATTAGATCATCTATATCGAGGATTATAATTGGGGGCTTATAGGGGAGAGACAAGCTTGGGACCATCATTGTTATTATAGATCTAAAGATGGTAATACATTATGATCTAGCAGACTCTAGGTACTTGAGCAGTTAGGAAGCCTCATGAGCCTATGGTTTTTAGATGGTATATTTTTATGGGTGTGTAGAGAGGCTACACCAAAGAGATGAAATTTTGTAGGTAGGATTTTGATAGTTTATATCTAGAACATATCACATGGATGCCCTATAGGGAGCTTTAGTTTGGTTATGAGGATGAGGCTGAGGTGACTCATTATATGCTTATCAAGTGTTACCTAAAAATATGGATAGATTTTATCATAGATTGGTATCAGCCTAACTATGTGTAAAAATAGTTTGAGATCCCGTAGGATGTACCTGATTAAGAGCATTTATTTACTAGGAGTGGTCAAGAGAGGCCATAGTAGGGGAATCTAGTAGATAGGGCTCTTACATGCATAGATTATGATACCCTTACCCTAGTCCTTGTGATTTTTCGAGTCCTTTACTAGAACCAAGTATGATAGCAACATATGCTACATGGTGGACTCAAAGAGTACTAGTTAGGTTACTCTGACATAATGTTGTGGTATGGATGGTAGTGATTAGGAGAGTATTATAGGCATAGTCAAGGTTACAAATATAGAGGAGGATGCTGATGTTAACATAAGATGCTTATGATGTAGAAGGAGGTCTAGATGTCATGGAGGTAGATGGGGCTAATGGGGATTAGGTAGTAGCTATAACACAAGTAGGAGGGAGTAGGACCTAGGTAGGGGGATCAACACATAGGTTGGAGTGATCGACACATAGGCTAGAGCTAGTGGGAGTGGGGATGGTATAGGACCATCTTAGCTACCATTTAAAAAGGATGAGAGATCATTATTGGTATGGCTCAGGTTAGAGATATAAGCATGACTCATTGATATTGTTGAGATTACCATGAAGAGAGACTAGTTATAGACTCAGTTATAATAATAGGATAGGTAGTTAGCCTAGACATAAAGGAATGTGGTTAGATTATAGGAACATGTGACTACATTACAGACTCAAGTAGTTATGCTACAGAGCTAGATCTAGAGTCGAGACATGTAGATTACAGAGTATCAAACATAGATTACCTAGATGAAAACAAATATTTGAGATCTGATAAGGGAGGTATAGGTGGCCAAGAGGGCCAAGGAGGAGGCACACACAGCCATGCTAGTATGGGGATAGATGGGACTATGTGAAACATCATCAGGATAACACAGGAGGTGTAATATTATAAGGACTTGTTTGAGGTGGTAGTGCTAGTTGAGAGGCATGTGCCTACATTTAGATCTATCTCATCACAATTAGTATATTAGTGCCCTATAGGACCCCCAAGATCCTAGCTAAGAGTTATATATGGATTTTATTATTTTTTATCACATCTGATACCCTCGAGGCCTATTTATTGTATATATTTTTTGACATTGACTCCATGTGAACATTTATATATGATGAGATATTTGATATGATGTGATGTGTCTTATAGTGATGATTATGTGTGTTTATGGTTTTATGATATGCATTCATTATGGATATGATGAGATGTATTTGTTTATGAGTTAGCTGGAGTAGATAGATGTATTTTTTTTATTTGGATTGATGTTATGTGATATGGTGGATGTATATGTTTTTAGTATTTGGATTCCATGGTTATGATTATGATGTGAGTAGTTAGATATGGATGTATGCATTTGATTTAAAATGATGTGATAGGCATGATAACATGGTAGATAGATGATGATTTATATCTTGATGGATATGTCAATAGATTAGATGGATGTTTAGATATGGATTTAATGATATATATGTGTGTGTGTGTGTGTGTGTGTGTGTGTGTGTGTGTGTGTGTGTGTGTGTGTGTGTGTGTGTGTGTGTGTGTGTGTGTGTGTGTGTGTGTGTGTGTGTGTGTGTGTGTGTGTGTGTATGTATATATATATACACATATATATATACATACATATATATATATATATGTATATATATATATATGTATATATATATATATGTATGTATATATATGTGTGTGTATATATATATATATATATTTATATATATATACATATACATATACATACATATGTATGTATGTATGTATGTATGTATGTATGGTTAATTATGTGATGATGCTTTAGGATTGTTAGATGATATGTTATGTGATTAAATATTATGAAATAGTTGTTTGGTTATGGATGTCATGGTATAGATTTAATATGGATGTAAGGTAATGAGATATATAATGGTAAAATGAAATAAAATGTAAATAATTGTGATAAATAAGGATTAATCCATGGTCAATTGTTATGTCTCATCAATTGGGTTTGGGTATCAATCTTCCTATACCAAGGAGGTAGTATAGGGATGGGATGGTAGAATGATTATGTTTAGACTATTGATGATATGATTTAGGGAGAATGGGATGGGTATCCATTTTGAATTCATTAATAATGTATGTAATCCATTTTAATATTGCACTGATGAATAATTGTGTGTCAATAACATGAGAGAATTTGAAGGTACATAAAAACATAGTGCATAAGGGAACTCTATTTGAAGTAAATTTACCCAAAACAAGTACAGGATTCACATAGACCATCCTTGCTCCCATAAATTTGACAAGATAGAATATATACAAAATGATAATAAGACTATTAAAATAAATAAGATAATCTAATTAATATGCATAAATCAAAATTATTAAGTAAACAATCACACATATTTAACACACAAAGACAAAGATAAAAGAAAATAGACTAAAGATAGAATAAGATGAATTTATAGGTGATAGTATCAGGTGATGGTATTAGAATTATTATGCATAATGGTAGTAGAATTAAAGTATGTACATGGGGTTTATTGTGCCCAAAATATTGGACTGGAACAAGGATCTAATTGAACCAAAAACAACTATACATGGGGTTCAGGCTAATCAGTCAAAATTTGATGGCATAGCATATGTGAAACCTCAAAGGAAAACCTATTTTTTACCCTTCCATAATGATAAATTTAGTGGTAACATGTGAACCATGGATTATAGATACCAAGAGAAAATTGGGTATCATTATCTTGAGGCTAGAGGAGACATAACTGGCAAGGATAATGTGATGGGGGTATGTTTGAGGAGGTGATAAGATGGAAGATATATGTGAAAATGAATAAAGTGACTGTAGAAGACTTGTTCATTGAACATCCCTATCACATGATAATTATTTACCTTTTTCCCATTTAAAACATTTGTCTCCTACTACTGTATAAACCTATAATAGATTCCCACTTGTAAGACCAAGGTCAAGGATGGGAGAATGAAGTAGAATGAAAAGAGATAAATGGAAATGGGTATGGGTATGGGTATTCCCCCAAGAGTGGGGGACCCATAGATGGAGGTAAATTGAATCTTATCAAGTATAAAAGCATTTTAGATGTAGTATATTCATTGGCTCCTCAAGTTCTTCACCATCCAATGTGGCTAGCTTATAAGCTCCTGATCCAAACTTAACAACTATTATATAAGGCCCAATCTAATTGGCTTTAATTTCCCTTTATTATCCCTATTTGAATTGGTATTTTTTTATTCTTTGTTAGGACTAGATCAAAAATTCAAACTCTCAAGACTATATTTTCTTATAATATTGGCCTTTTAATCTATTTTTATATGCTCATAGGTGATTTAGGGTCTTTTGACACTTTTCATCTAAAAGATGTAGTTCTTGTAGCCTTTCTTGTCTAAAATTATGATCAGTGATAATATCATGCAATAAGATATGTAAGGAGGTAAGTTCCACTTCTACAAGCAAAATAGTCTCTATTCCATAAACTAAAGAGTAGAATGTGGCTCCATTGGGTGTTCAAACACTTATTCGATAAGACTAAAGTGAAAGATATAATTGTAAGTGCAAGTTTCTTTTGGCCTTATTGACTATTTTATTGAGAAACTTGATAAGAGTTTTATTTATAGCTTTAGCCTATCTATTCCCATGGGGTTAGTAGGGGGTAGATAAATGATGCTTGATTTGATAATGCTAACATAGGGCCTCAAATTCTTTATTTTTTAAGGACTTGCCATTATCTAATAGGATGTTGGTAGGAATGACAAAATGACAAATTATTTAATTTAAGATGAATTTAGAAATCTAGAGACCTATGGTGTAGGTAAGACACATAGCTTCTACCTACTTAGTAAAATAATTTGTAGCTGTAATAATTAACTTGTGGCCATCAGATGACATCGGATTTATCTTTCCAATAAAATCTAGTCCCCATATATAGAATGGTTAGGGACTCTAATCTAAAACTTTTAAGCTTTGGTTGAAATATAATTTAATAAATAAGAACACAATTTTAATAATGTTATCTCTAAGAAGAGATGTTTTATTGATCAAAATTATAGATACAACATATGCCTATCTCTGGGAAGAGATGTCTCATTTAATTTTTGGGTTACATCTTAATTTATACACATTTTGAGGGTAGTATGAGGATTTGGAAGGTCACCAATCTCGAGGGAGATTAAGTGGTTTGACTTCCATGATTCACAATAATATAAAATTTGAGGAATTACTATTTTTAGAAACTTACTATTTTTAGACTACACTACTAAAATTGAAATTTGGGGCACTTTCATTTTTTTTTGGAGGTAAAAACTCACCAATAATATCTCTATTCCATTTCATGGTGTTGTCCTCATTCTTAGCTTTCCAATGGTTCAAATGGAGAGTCAAACAAAGCTATGGTGAAAAAGTTATGGCTCCAGGAAGTTCTAACACAAATTGGGGTAGAACCATCACCTAAATTATCACCTAAAATGTTTCTTAGATCATTCCTCCCTCCTTGATAATCAATGGTCCCCATTGCACCAAGATTTTTCATCAAGTGTCGCAATTATATTTTGATTTGATTCTTGATGCATACTTAGAATGGATTGTGCTTTGTGGAGCTATGATTTATGGAGCTATGTAGGGCTCTATTATTCACCATTTCTATCTGACCATCAGTCTATGGATGGAAGGCCATGAACTTCTTCAACTTGGTATCTATTTTCTTTTATTATTGTGTCGTTTATGTAGCTAGGGTTGCAACATTGGCCCTTTTGTATTTTTGTGGCTTGACCACCATGAGAATGAATTTCTTGGCACTAATTAGGGACATAGATGTATAAGGTGGTACCTATAGTACCCTACAGTGCCATGCTCCAAGAGTGAGGGTGATCCTTTGAGTTCTTTATTCATATATTCCATGTCAATCATACATGAATGGTTGACCAAAAAGTACATTACAAACATCTAGATTGACCACATCACATAAGAACTCATCTTGGAAAGGTTTTATTACATATGAGAGAAGACATTTGTGGGTGACACGGAGGTTTCTCCCTAGACTCAACCATCCAATATTGTATGGCTTTGGGTGAGGCTTTATGGACAAATTTAGGATTTTCACAACATTAGAAGATATTAAATTCTTTTGACTCCCACTATCAATAGTGAAATGTAAAGGCTTACCTTTCACCCATAACTTAGAGTGAAATAACCTTTATTTGTCATCTAGCCTCTCCTCATGGGTCTATGATGAAGAAAAAATGGCATTGGGCTCAACATCTACAATCTCTTCTTCATCCTCTTCAACTACAAGGTGTGTATGAGGTAGAGTAGTTGATGTTGAGGATTGTGACTCAGAAAGTAGGGACTTGATGGCTCAACATTATTCTTTGGAGTGCATTCCATATTTGTGGTAATCACACCATTTCCTAGTCTTCTCTTCCTTTTGCTTCCAATTTTGGCCTCATGTTTGAACTTCTTTGTCAATTTTCCATTTTGAACACTGATTCTTCATATTCATTCTTCCATGCTTCTGATCAATCTTCACCATGAAATTGCACACCTTACCAAGGGTTTCCAAATTGAAGAGTTCCATCTCCCCCCATATATACCATTGTAGTCCACCATGTATTTGAGAACCTTGTTTTTATCACTTTCCTAGATGCCCAATCTCATAGATAGAGAATGAAAAATGTTTATGTAATCTTGAACGGATTGTTCCTTACCTTGGTGAAGTTATTTCCACTCTATATACACATCATAATATGATCCAATGGGGTAGTATTATTCCTTTATAGCTTCTATGAAATCATCCTGGGTAGGTTTGCCTTAAGTCCAATATCATCCATACAGAATCTCTTCTTGTACACTTCCCACCAAATTTTGATAGGCAATGATGCTTTCAAAAGAGAAAAAGTGATCTTCTCTTTATTGGTAAAGATTGAGCAGAAACATAAAATAATGAATATGAAGATTCAACCTTCAAAATGGAAAAGTGACAAAGAAGGTCAAACATGAGGCCAAAATTGGAATCAAAAGGAAGAGAAGACTAGGAAATAGTGTGATTACCACAAATCTAGAACACAATCCAAAGAAGAATGTCGAGCCATCAAGTCCCTATTTTCTGAGTCACAATCCTCAACATCTACTACTCTACCTCATATATACCTTGCAATTAAAGAGGACGAAGAAGAGATTCTAGATGTTGAGACCGATGCCATCATTGCTTCATCACATACCCAAGAGGAGAGGCCAAATGACAAGGAAAGGTTATTTAACTCTAAGTTATGGGTGAAATGTAAGCCTCTACATTTTATTCTTGATAGTGTGAGTCAAAAGAATTTAATCTCTACTAATGTTGTGAAAATCTTATATTTATCCATGAATCCTCACCTAGAGCCATACAGTATTGGATGTTTGAGTCCAAGGAGAAACCTCCATGTCACTCACCAATGTCTTCTCTCATATGTAATAAAACATTTCCAAGATGAGGTCTTATGTGATGTGGTCAATTTGGATGTTTGTGATGTACTCTTTGGTCAACCATTCATGTATGCTTGACATGGCATCTATGAATCAAGAACTTGAAGGATCACCCTCACTCTTGGAACATGGTGCTACAAGGTACCAGAGGCACCACCTTCTACATTTATCTCCCTGATTAGTGACAATAAATTTGTTTTCATGGTGATCAAGCCACAAAAATCTAAAAGGGCCAATGTTGCAGCCCTAACTAATAAAAAACATAACAATAGAATCAAATAAATACCAAGATGAAGAAGTTTAAGGCCTTCCATCCATAAACTGATGGTCAAATAGAAATGGTGAATAATCAATCCCTGTATCACTCCATAAAGCATAGCTCTACAAAGCACAGTCCATTCCAAGTATGCATCAGGAATCAAATCAAAACACAACTTCCACACTTGATGAAAAATCTTGGTGCAATGGGGACCATTGCTTCTCAAGGAGGGAGCAATGATGTGAGTAACATTTCAGGTGATAATTAAGGTGATGGTTCTACCCCAATTGGTGGCAGAACTTCTGGGAGCCATAAATTTTGCACCATAGCTCCATTTGACCCCCCATTTGAACTAGGCTATAATTCTTGTGTAGGTGCATGGATAATATTACCATGTTTTGGCAAGCTACGCACTTTTACACATATAGGTAGGTGTCATGTTACACGGTAGGCCAACAGTATTTAGTCTTAAGAAATTTATTAACTAGGGCCATTCCACTAACATGACCACCACATATACCATTATGGGCCTCCTTAATTGCAAAATAAGCCTCTTTTAAGGTCAGTCATCTCAATAAGGTCCCATCATAACCTTTTTGATAGAGCATGCTACCAAGGATAGTGTAATAATAGGTTTGACGGATGAAGGCTTTACATTGATGGTGATTGAGGTATAGTTGAAGGATATTATCATGGAGACAATTATATATGTCATTATACTAGGGGAAATTGGGATTAGGAGTAGTGTATATTTGTATAGGAGCCACATATTGATGGGATGGTAAGATCAGATGTTCAATAAATAAATTCCCTTCAAGGACATCTTCAGGAAGATCAATTAGAGACCCAAAAATGGCCATGGAATCAACTACCTCATTAATCCATCTTGGCACTTGTTTAAACATAATAGACTAAAAATGCTACTTTAACTAATCTACTAATTGTTTATAGGGGAGTAATTTCTCATCTTTGGTCTAGAACTCTTCATGGTCTTGCTTGATTATTAGCTAAAAATCACCAAATACTTGTAGATATTGAATATTCCATTAGATGGCTAGTTGGATGCCAACAATTAAAGCCTCATACTTAGAAATGTTATTGGTGCATGGGAAATCTAATTGGAAAGCCTTAGGGATAAGGTTTCCATATGGGTTTACCAAAAGGATTCTTGTTCCTGATCTATGTGTGGTAAAAGAGCAATCAAAATATAACTTATAGCCATTAGATTCTATAATATTCATTATTGGTTAATCTAAGAAGGTTGTAACAAGAAGTTTATTCACCACAAGAGGTGCCTCTATGAGTTGATCTGCTATTTCCTATCCCTTAATGTCCTTTTGATGAACATATTCTATATCAAATTCAATGAGTAGCATTATCCATTTGTCCATTCATCCTGTTAGAGCTTATTTTGATAGTAGATATTTGAGGGGATCAACTTTAGCGATGAGTTGAACTTGACTATTTAACATATAATGTTGAAGCTTTTATGAATTGAAAATAATGGATAGCCAAGATTTTTGAATGGGTGTATAGTTTAGCTCATATGAAATAAAAAGACAACCAAGATAATAAATTTCCTACTCCTTATCATAATCATTATGTTGAAAAAGTAGAGCACCTATTACACAAGGTGTAGAGGAGATATATATGAGTAGGGGCCTTCTTGTAACTGATGGTGATAACATAGGTGGATTTACTAGATATTGTTTAAGATTATTAAAGGCCTACTAAAATTTAGAGTTATAATTAAAATAGTTCCCATTCTTCAAAATATGGGTGATGGGATGACATTTATCTATGTGCTGAGAGATGAACGTTTGAATAGTTTACATCTTACCTTGAAAACTCTTAAACCACTTCAGATTATGAGGAAGAGGCATTTCCATAATGGATTTTACTTTAGTTGGGTCAAATTTTATTCCTCTTCTCGATACAATAAACCCTAATAAATTTATTGAGATAATTTGGAATACACATTTCATTGGATTTAGACTGACTTTATATTCACACATCCACTCAAAAATTATATGTAGGACTATATGATGCTCAAATCTGAGTCATGACTTCCCTAAAATATCATTAACATAATCTTCCACAATGTCATGCATCATGTCATAGAATATAATAATTATGGCTTGCTAATATGTATCCCTTTAATTATTGAGACCGAAGGGCATGAATTGGTAACAAAAGGTCCCCCATGGAGTAATGAAGGTTTTTATTCCTAATCTTTAGGCATGATTTATATTTGATTGTAGCCTAAAAAGCCATCCATGAGGGATAATATTTCATAACTAGATGTTGAATCTATGATCATGTCAATTTTTGGGAGAGGGAAATCATATTTAAGACATGCCTTATTGATGTCTTAAAAGTTAGTGTAAATCCAAATCCCCCCGTGTGGTGTGGCCATAGGAACAATGTTGGATATCCAATCAGAATAGTCAATGGGTCAAATAAATCCTACTTCCAAGAATTTTTGTAATTCCTCCTTAATGATTAGGGATACTTTAGGATGCATTTTACATATTTTTTTCTTGATTGGATTAGTGTTAGTAAAAATAACTAGATGATGGAAAACTAAGGAGGGATCAAGTCATGGCATGTCAAAATAACACCACGTAAAGATATCTATAAATTCCTTAAGTAGCTCAGTAATGAGTTGATGATCCTCAAGTATAAGAGTTTCCCATAGTTTGAATATTTTAGGATGTTATTCATTTCTAATGTTAACCTCAATCACATCCTCAATGAGATAGGGTGATTGATCTTGGAAATAAGAATTTAATGATTGATCCAGGATATCTAAAGCAAAACCTTTTGGGAGCTCTATGTCAATTTTGATATAAGATTTGGATTTAGATGAAATATGTGGAAATATTTCCAAACTTTGGGGTGGCTCTTATTCTTTGGATTCCCATTCTTTAATTTGATTAAGTGGAACTTGTTATTCCCCAAAGTAAGCTAACTGGTAGAGATTAAAATAAAATCCCTTCTTATGATCATTAGAAGACATGAAATCCTGTGCTACCAAAAATTCTAAGATGGCCTCATCATTTTGAAATATGTCAAAGGATGGATCTTGATGTTAATCCCAATCAATTAATGAGGGGTAGTGGAGGGATATGTAAATGGTGGAAATAATGGCATCATGGAAAAGGTTAGTGGCAATAATCTCTTTGAAAAGGCTATAAGCGGTTCTTATTTTAATATCTTCATTAGAAAGGGGCTCCTCAGGGATCAAAGTAGTATCCATAATGATATTGTTTAAGTAATTTTCAATAATATTGTACCTAAGCTAATATATTTTGGATCTTCTTTAACTATTATGGGTTTAAGCCTGCCTTGCTTGTGTCTCCCTAGTCCTTTTCCATGATAATGCATAATTTTTAACATTTTATGAATGTCAGGGTATCTCTATCTAGGAGATGAGAGGGCCTTATATTTTGTAATTATCCATGATTCATTAGATTCATTTATGTATTCTTATAGTTATAGTCTTACAATAAAAAAGGCCATTGATCCAAACTGATAACTAATAGTCTTGGTCTTCCTCATAGTTGGGGACCTATAGTTTCATGGAGAAAGAGGTATGTCACCTACACATAAGGCTATGTATTCATATTCCCTATATCCTATTGATGTGATTTTAAGTCTTGTAACCTCAAGTGATGGATCAAAAGTAGGTACTAAATCATCAGGGCAGTTATATTTGGTTGTTGTTGGGTTCAAAGTAGAACTATATGTGCTTGGAAAATAGTAAGAGGATTGAAATTGAACCATTTGGTAGCTATGAAAATGTTTGATTTCCCAAAAATGGTGACTTTCATACCAAAGTGAGGGAATTTTAGACATTGGTGAAGGGTAGATAGGACTACTTACATCTCATGAATCCATGGGTGACCCAATATTAAATTATAGGGTAAATCAACTTCCACAACATGAATCAAGGTTTGATGTACCATGGGTCCCACAATAATGGGAAGATAGATAATTCTTATAGACAAACATTCATTATCATCATATGCTTTAATCATGATCAAAGTAGGCCCCAAAGAAGCCTCAAAATACCCCAATTTCTTTAGGAAACCAAGTCTACATAACTTAAATGCAAACCCTCCATCTATGATTACCTTGGGAATGTGATGATTAGAGATGGATATTTATATAAAAAAATGGTAGTTATGATGTGGACCAATGGAAGGCATGTCCTGGGAACTAAATGTAATTTGTTGTGAAGGAGAAAAATGACCCATCAATGCTTATGATTTTTTGTTGTCAATATCTCATGGGACTTTTAGATCATTTAGGAATTGATTGAGGATCACCTAATGCCTAGATGATGTTTTGAGAAGATACATAAGTGAGATTTTAGAGGGGATCTTCTTTAGTTTCTTGATAATATCATAAGGCTGATCGAAAGAGATCAAGACTTTATTAGAGATATTAAATTTTTGAGATGTAGATTTGGATTGGTCCTTTGGTGGTGCCCTAGGAATTATGATTTTAATGTGTCATGTAGTAATAACATAGTAATATTTGGACCTATTTATTTTTAATATGGTGGATGATGTTAGAATCAGATCTTGGGGGTTACAAATTTTAATGGTAATTACAAAGTGGTATGGGATGGTGTGATAGTCCATGTAGTTGTAAGTGGAGGCTTGAACCTGTTCTCTTGGTGGCTTCCCTTATATTTGACCATGATTGGGTAAAAGTTCCTAGTAAATACCCAACTTTTGATTCTTTGACTGATTAGGAGTACTCTCCCCTTCTACTTCAATATCACCCTTTTCAATAACGTCATAAATATAATGTTTTAATCGTATGAATTTATCTATGTCATGACCTTTGACTATATGGTATTTATAGAATTAATCTTCATGATACCAGTTAGGTTGAAGTTTAATACCATCCAAAGGTCATATTTTAGGAAGAGTGATCATGTTAGTAATGATTGATTATTGAAGTACTACTTTAATAGGGTCTCCAAGGCTGGTAAGAGGTCTTTTTATTGTTAAAGGCTTTGGATTAACTCATGGTACTCATATGAGGATACATTTTACTAGTCTATAGAAGCCTTATTTTTCATAGTTTGAATATGTTTTTTGAAATCTATAACCCTTTCTCCCATAACATTCTTATTTTTATTGAATATTTTTGCTTTGCCTAAAAAGGAATTATCTTGATGTTGATTATATTCATTTTGGGTGTACAATTTAATTGTTCCCTTTTTAATAAGTGCTCTTTCAATTTGTATCACCTTTTTGATAATTTCATTAAAAGTTTTGACACATTAGAGTTTCAACTAATATTTTAGCTCTGAATTGAGGTTGTCAACAAATATTTTGGCTAACTCATTTTCTAGTACTATGCATCGAAAGTGGCTTGTTAGGATTCTCCAAATTTATAATGAAGATGTCAGACTTTCCCCATTCCTTTGTTTAGCATTGTATAGGTATATAATGAAGACATCATGTTCTATATTAAATGATAAATTATTAAAAATTATTTATTTAATTCTCCAAAACTAGATATAAACCCCTTTGACAAGTGCTTGAACCATTATAGGGTTGGTCCTATGAAATTTTTTCGGAAAAAGATTAGCAAGTAAGAATTGTCATATGCAACCTCATGACAAGCAATATAAAACTCTTGGACATGATCACAAGGATCACTTTCCATCTATAATTTTTGAATTTAGGGACCTCAAAGTGAGGTGGTAAAGTAATTTTCAAAAATGCTCATATCCAAGGGAGAAGAGCAAAAATCTTCATATTTTTATATCATTTCTTATGAGCAAGGGTTGATTTATTGGAGAGTCTCATGATTTTTCATTCTTGTGAAAATGAGGGATCTCCAAGAGGATTAGAAGGTTGAGCATGATTTATGTGTGGTTTATTGGTGATAAGGATTTTTTGGTGTGGGGAAGGTGGTCATTTATTTTGGGTATAGAATTGGGAGGCTAAAGAGTTACTTTGTTGCGTACGTTGGTCCAATAAATCCTATAGGATGGTTTTCCTCCTATTAGCCTCAACACATTTATTTTGGAAAGGGACATATTATTCTTTATCTTTGAGTTCTTATTCATGATCCACAACTTCCACTTCTTTGGGTGATTGATTAGTATGGACATGTTGATAGAGAGTGTTAGATCATGTGGATGGATGGACTAAATGTTGTAAAAGGTTGTGATCAAAAATTGGGGGTGGTTTTACCTCCATTCTAATAATGTGAGATAGGATTTAGTCATGGTTTTCATAAATGCACTAGCAAAATCAATCTTTAACTTCATCACTATGGAAGAAGTCATTTGTGAATCGATCATCTTCTCCTCTTGGAGTATGCATATCACTATGTGTATCATCATGATCCTAATTTTGATCAACTAAGTTACCAAAAAAGTCATTTTCTTTATTGGATCCTTATCCCATCCTAAGGAGTTGGGAATGGGTTTGGATTGGCATATTGGATGGTAAGAGTGATTGGGTGTGATGGGAGATAATATGACTTGGAATATTATACCAGTCTAGAAATCAAATCTAAAGATGGTCAAAGAAGAAGATTTGAAAATGTGGTGATTTTAGATTCTGAAGAGAGGTGAATATTATAATGACCAATGATTAAAAAAATTTAAAAACCCTACAAGAGTCCAATCTAGCAAGGAGACTAGGAGATCAAATGATTAAGTACCTTTCACACTAGTCAAATGGTGATTGGATGGGTGCTAGGTATGAATAGGTAATGATAAGGATGTGATGGGTGCTAGATAAAACTCTTGACAAGGCTATGTATTTTAATAATTCTTAGTCAATTTAGTTTAAATTGGTAATGAAGATGGGAGGGATGGATGACCACTGAGATCTAGTTTCAAGACTAATGTTATATCCAAGGATGATAGATGGGAAGATATGAGATGGATATTTAGATGTTTTTTTAGGATGTTGGATGGTCAATATGTGATGGATGTTATGATGGAGTCTAAAAATGGGTTTGGATCCTAGGGGTATCTAGGTGTTTTAAAATAAAATGGGAGTGGCTGACTCGGTTCATAAATAGTATGGGTTTAAGCATAACATACAAACAACACACTCAACCACAAGTCGTAATATAGTAAACTAAAAAGGGTTTGTAACCTGACATTCATACTATCTAATAGCTTTAAATGTGATGATGTAGGTTGGTAACCCATTATAGAATCAACCAAACCCTCTCAACCATGTCTGCAATTAACAGCTTCTTAGGAGTTGATCTTGATTCTAACAGTGAAATTCCTATTATGGTCCAAAGGTCCTAAGATAGATTTAAAGAAGGGTTTATAGGGAGTAACCAATATAAATTAAGGTACAATGGGGTCCAAGTATATATAATATTTTTTCTAACCACTTTGTGTATTGAAGCCAAAATACCCCTCACTCCATGGAACCCTTTATGGGGAATTCTACTTTAACACCTAATGATATCTCTCTTGATATTTATACTCTACTAGAACATGAAGTTGTGATGATGAAATCCATGTCACTGATCCCTAATGACTAAGCTCATTCATGGGGATGAATTCCTTGTCATGTAATATTCTAGACTCAAGAGGGTTAACAAATAGGCAAACACAATTGATTTTTCCTAGTTAATTATCTATGCGAGGAAGCACAAAAATATATAATAAAATCATATAAAATATATATATATATATATACAATTAATAAGACTAAAATATAAGATTTTCGTCACCCCTCCTGCAAACACAAGGATTAGAAAATGAATGGGGTGCCTTTATCTTGGGAGGTCTTGCACAAAAAGGGTTAGCAACCTGACTTAGTGCAAAACCACTACTTCTTTATAAAATCATAATTATGTAACCAAAGACTATAATATCAAAATTATAAGACAAAAATTCATATTTTGATTTATGATATTATAATAAATAGCTAACCATAATAGTCAATAAATAAGAACCTGTAAAACCATGACTATTAGCATAAAAACTGTGACTATTAAGGCAAAGTCATAATTATTAGAATTTAAAGGTTTATAATTTTACAATAAAGTTAAAAAATATTAAAATATTTGGTTTTAACTGATTGATTATAATATTTAGATGACAATCCTATAATCCTTCAAAATATAAGCTACCTAAGAAAATTTTAATAAATAGCTATGACAAATTATAAACTTTGACTAATTAATCAAAACCTCTAATAAATGAATATCTAGATGATATATTAGTGATAAAATAGAACAAAAAATATTGGTGTTAGGTCTCCCCTATTTATTAAAAAAATAATGAACTTAAACTACCCCTAAAATTATATAATTACAAGGTCATTAATGAGAATGCAATATTGTTATTATCAATGAAAAATTAATATCACAATCAACAATATTTAAGTAAGGATCCTAACAGTTCAGTGATATGCATTTTAGTTTATAAAATATCTTCTATTTATATTTTACCTATCAACCTACACATAACAAAACTCAGAGGCATCTTTTTACACACTCATTTTAGCTAAAAACCCAAAATAGTGAAACTCAAAATAGTTAGATACAAAACAATCTGATTAGCCTTTTAAAAATATTATATTCCCTATAGATAGAGAATAAAGCAATATCACCTATAGATCATAGGCTAATAAGATAAATTTTCCTAGTTTAAACATAGGTGGCAATATCACAACTTGCGATGGAAATATCTCCACTACCGAATTAAAATCCTAAATGTGAGAGTTGAAATATTGTGCTTCAGCCACCAATGGTTAAATCCTTGTCCAATATTATCTTTCCCTAAACAAAAGATATGAAACACACTTTAAGTTAATACCAACAAAGTGAAATAATTAAACAAAGGTTAGAAATAATAAAAGACTAGTTATTTTACATCACTTCAGAAACTCAACAAAACCATAACTATACATACAAGGTCACGATTATCAAGATAAAGTCGATATTTTCAAAGTAGTGGTATTGATATTTAGTATTTATGGACCAAATTCTGAGCCAACCTTGTTTTTTAACTACACATGGAAAATAGAAATCCACTTTTAGGCACTATAAAATAGATAGAACATCTCTACACAGATATTAGAATCAAAAGAAAAATAGTAATATTATGACGTCTCTGAGAACCAAAAAAATCATGACTATAGATGTAAAATCACTACTATCAAAGCAATATCATTACTTCAAAATTAGATATATTTCACAAATGTGAAAAACCTTCTAACATTCAAAATGGTTAGTGGTTAAGGCCTAAATCTCATGCAATATCACTTATCTAACTGTAATATTGTGACTGCAATACCATTAGTACCAATGCAAAACCATAAGTATCATGTGCATGATGTTTTTTACAAAATCTAACCTTTTATTCTCATTTAGTTAGACCTAAAATCTTCCAAATCACTTCCATCAAGATTAAGAGGTTATATTTAGGGAGTATGGTCCCACCGTGATCGCCAAAAAGTAACCTAAATTTTGTATTCTTCCTATATTACTATTTTTAGTAATAAAACCCAAAATATAAACAACATCAAATAGAGAGGATAAAGAGATAATCAGACACTTTTAATGAGATTCCTTACCATCATTTTACCTCTTTTAATTTCCTTCAAAGACTACCAAACTAATTTTGGATGTAAAATATGTTGGATGTTGGATTGCTTGATTATGATTGACAATGACTTCAAATGGACTTTTGGATTGATAATGGATTTGATAGGGATATATGGATGCAAGAATGATATTTATGGATTCTATATGGATTCAAGTTTTTAAAATTTTAAGTTTTCAAATTATTTTTTATGGAGGGATTTCTTGTTTATATAGCCATGAGAGGGAAAATCAATGGCTCAAATTTGATTTTGAGCCATTGAGATCAATGGCTAAAGATTTTCCAAGGAATTTTAATTCCTTAAAATCCTCTAGAATAGAGGATTCTAAATGAGGAGGGATAAATTAGAGGATATTCTATAATTTTCCAATTCTAGAATCTCCATTTGGGAGTAGGGGTGTAGGAATAACTAGTTTAGTAGGGTGGTAGATGGGTTGGTGAATAAATTGTATATTTAAGTTAATAAGTGGTTTAATGGGTAGGTTAGTAGGTAAGTAGGATTATTTAGTAGACTAATGAGGGTGATTAATTTGTTTCAAGGGTAGAATAAGGTTTTTGGGATGTAGGGAATATTAAATAGGATGTTAGTTATTATTTATGAAATATAGTTATAGATTAAATTAGCAGAATTAGTAGAATTATTAGGGTGAGTGGATTTAGGTAGATATAATTTATAATAAAATAAATTATTTATAATTGACATTTAATAAATTAAACTTTATATATTTTCAAAGTTGAATGAGAATCTTAATGCAAAAAACATTCCATATTTGTTTAAACATTATAGGGAGCATAACATATTTCCAAGAAGGATGATGTGCCAAGAAAATGGTTTTGGTCTAAAGCAATGAAAAAACATTGAACTCACTTTTAAGCCTATTCAACTCTTAAATATGACCTTACAATATGTTTGAGGGACTCTGTTTGTCCACATACATGAAATTTGGGAGTAGGGATCCCCATATGTAGCAATCAAACTCCAACCTAATGTCATTGGTAAAGAACTCACTTAGCAAAAATATCATTTTTGGGCTTAACCATTATAGACCAAACATTTTGGAATCTTCCTCTCCAACAAGAAGAGTATTTTTTAATTTTAAACTCATTTTTTTACCATCTCCCAAGGGACAATCTTGGGATCATTTACACTTATAACCAATTTAGGGTTTGTACTAAGTAAGAGCTATAGAGACACTCTAATTCCGATCCTTCCACCATTAATTGAGATCATAAAATACAATTTTATATAAATAATAATCAAGTAAAACCATTTGGATTTCAATAATGAACTAAAACTCCCTATTCTTGAGATCAAATTTTGATTTAAAAGCATGCCAAATAAACTAAAACCTTTATAGATTCTTGAATCTAGGAATTTTTTCAAGGTAATTTACATAGTGAGTGATGATTGAAGACTACCAAAAAGAGTAATGATTTTTTAAAAATGTATCTCTAAATTGATCCCCTTTCCAAATAAGCTTGAGTTTTATCATTTCCCAAACTTTCCAGAAACTCTTTGTAATAAATGTTATTGCAATTTTTATTTTTTTATTTGTAATCACTTTTGAACAGATTTATAAACTAGTTTAGGATACAATGAGGGCCCATATCCCCAAGTGATTAACCACAAATGAACATAAATGGCCTTGATATTAGAACCAATGACCACAATCACCCTCACATGCCTTAGTGATATTTAAACTTAGGTGGGACTTGAAAAATAACCATTCCATTTTACTAACTCACCCACATTTCATCATCTTTCTTAGATTTTTGATATTAATAGAAGCAATTAAAAATAAATAAAATTTAATAGTCCATAATCCTCTCTTACATAAGGACTTCTAAAAGAGAT
This sequence comes from Torreya grandis, assembly GCA_037957365.1. Lineage (NCBI taxonomy): Eukaryota > Viridiplantae > Streptophyta > Pinopsida > Cupressales > Taxaceae > Torreya > Torreya grandis. The sequence goes on along the minus strand of JARHVA010000215.1, from coordinate 1,174,279 downwards.
ATAATTCCTAAAAATAATCTTTTGAAATTCATTTCCTTAAATGAATTGAGGAATCTATTTTAGATAGAGGGAATTTCTTTATTTATAGATTTCAATAAACAAAAACCACCATCATCTTAGGGCATAAAATATATCTCTTAAAACACACATTAAAAACATTTCTATTTTCTATAATTATCCAAAATAAAATATCTAATAATATTCTCCATGTTTTTATAGGCATCCTTAGAAGCAAACTAGTCAAAGGATTAGCAAACATGAATTTTTACCAATAATTTGGAGTAAATCTATAATTTTATATCAAGGGAGTGGGGTTTGGTCATCTAATATGATATATTTTTATAAAAATTAGAAACAACATAGTTATGAAAATCAAATTCAAAAGTGTGGAAGGCAAAGAGAATTAAAGAAAAAACATTTCACCATGAAAGATCTAATTTGAATTCTAAACTTCAAACTAACTTATCTTGGGGCCAAAGGGATACATGTAGCATTGAGTCTCATACCATTGGATGTTATAACCTAATTTAATAAAAATACATTCATACACAATCCTTAGTGTTATTTACCACCACCTCCTCTTCAAGGATGGTAATAAATGAACCATCATAAATATTTCTATTGATGAGTTGGCATTAATGGGAATGAGGAAGATAGATTCAATTCACAATTTCGCTTGAGGTATAATTCCACAAAAAATACCTAAAAAAAAGCATCAACTATCAAATAGGGCTAAAGTACAACCCTATATAATAGATCTGAACATGCCAAACTTATCATATTTATCTCCATTTATGGTTAGACAAGTCACGTCATATCTAGAAACGGTGTGTAAGTTGATTACACAAATATGGAACCAAGGCTAAAGTATTTTATCATAGATATACCAAAGGGATATTCAATTTCTTTCTATTTGGATGTGTTATCTCATTCTATCACCTCTAATATATTTATATTTTAAAAATAAAGTTATCTACCTTATATGAATCTTTTTCCCTCAATCTTAGAAAATAAAAGAATAAGTTACTTGCTCTAAAAGGAAATAAATTTATCTATAATATTGTAAGAGACATTAATAAGGGTGATAGGTATCCAATTAGTGATTATATCTATATATTTAGGTATTGGTAAAAACTTAATGTTTCCTTATTAATGAGATTTCTAAGGGAACAATTAGAAATGGCTTCAAGATAGTATCCTTGTAAATCTAGCCTAACAAAGTCACAAAGGATTTGATATAACCCTTACGGAAAACCATTAATTTATGACACTTTTTCATGATCCATAAAATTTACATATTTATTAGTTTCGTAAATAGAGAGGGTAATATCAAAATCAATTTTTTATCCTAGGGAAAGCATGCATGACACCAAACTTATGCACCTCTGTAGAATGGTTTCCATTTCATTAGTAGAGGCTTAGGATTGAAAAAATACCTTCTTGTGATATATCAATTATACTACTTATTTATTCCCCAAACTCATTAATATCTTTAATATTAAAAAAAAGTCCCCGTCTTTTAGTTTTTTAAATAAATATTTAGAAACTTTGTCCTCACACCTTACTTTCATGAATTCTAGCCTAGCTTTAATCACTACAAGCTTAATGATTCTTTCCTAAACATATTTTATTGTTTAATTCAATAATTTATACTTGTAGGAATTCATTAATGGGTCAAGGTTTCAAATATTTTGATAGCTTGTTGAACTCTTTGATATATGTGGTGTTGGATAGTTTTATAAACATGGTCAACTCCTTTCCAAACACTATGAGGATATTGAAAGTTAAAATAAAAGTTTCCTCCCACAAATAAATATTTTTTTATTCAATTTAATTCTATGGGATAAGGTTTTATACTCGTCTAATATTCATAAGCATTCATTCACCCTATTGAATGGGAAGTGTTAAGATATAACTGGTTATTAAAAACCTTAGCTAAAGGGGAAGGACACTCTATGTAAAGCATGACGTGTTAATGGTATAATATATGAACATTATAAATCACTCTAATTGACCTATCAAATCACTAAGAAATGGTAAATATATAATTCTTGGTGATAAATTCCCTATACAATTTATTGAGCACCTTATTCCTTGCAAAAAATTGGACTAATTAAACAAAGGGATATTAGTAGTGAAATTGTGTTGGTGGTTTGGATTAAAAAACCCATAAATTTTTCCACCTATAATTATAATATTCTCTTTCATGACCTAAGCATCTCATTATAAGGATTCCATCTATGTTTTCTATGTCCTAGATCATGTTAAAATCAATATTTGTTTGCCCCCAGGAATCTCCACAAATAACTGCCATAAAAGTGTCATTATTTCAACATCTTCTTTGGAGTCATAAATATTAACCATTCCAAGGAACCAATCACTAAAATATAAAACCATAAGTGTCATAGTTAGGTAGGTCCACTCCCCAGTCCATTAAAATGAAGAAAGAAGTGGTTTTATTAAAGTGATGAGTCCATCAAATCAAAAACCATAGGTAGACATCTGAATATTTTGATGATGATGATGATGATGATGATAATAATAATAATAATAATAATAATAATAATAATAATAATAATAATAATAATAATAATAATAATAGTAATAATAATAAATTATATGCTTTTTATTTAATCCTTTTATGTACTATTCATACTTTTTTAAATATTCTTTTAATCAATTATAATAACTACTAAAAATTTATTTACAATACTACAAAGTGTGATATGGATAAATAAATTATAAAAAAATAGAAATGAAAAAAATCAATTCATTTTAACTACGCTAATTATACATATTTGATACTGTAGTAACTTAAATTTGGTCATGAATACTTGATCATGCATGTTTTATCTCTTTTTACCATTAATTGACATGTGTATTTAATTTATACTTATTTCATAGATTTGACCTAACCTAAGAATAAGAGAATACCTATTTCCATTATAAGGCCATCTAATGTCACCTATAGAAATGGTCTTACTATTGAAAAAACCTTTGCACATCTATATGATTTGACTTAGACTCAAATCATAGTACCTTTCTTGAAGGGACAAGAACATCTAGTATTATTGTCCCTGTCTATCATTTCTATCCTTCCATCACAAAATTTAAATTTTCCAAAAATAAATCATCCTTAGGGTTGGCCTTAGGATTTATAATTTTTTCAAAGAGTCTTTTTTACTTCTTTAACCACTCTAAAATCACATTCTATTGCTTCATTTCAATCATCTTCAAAATTTATAAATTCTATAACAAAAGCTTATATACATAAGTTCACATTGAACAAAATTTCCCTATTATTTAAAAATCTATTTAAAATCACTTCAAGTAATAATGATTCAAGTCTAAATTAAATTTTATGTATTCTTGACAAAGCATGATAAAGTATTCAAACTAATTATAGATGCATTCATATAGTAAAAGTAACATAAATATACAAAGTGCTTAGGTGGGAGAAATACATGGAAGTTTGATCATTATTTAAATTATTGATGTGTAAGAAGTACTCAACATAGTGGGGTGTTGATTTCTATCATAACTTTGACTACTGACCCCTTGTTACTCCTTCACATCTATTCATCTCCTTGTGGTAAAACAAACTAGGGTTTTTAACTTAAATAAGCTATTTTTCAGTTTCACATGCAATAAAAAAGACACAATTATCACCAAAAAGTATATTTTATGCATCTTTACACTATTATGCCCTAATTTATAGCATTCTAAAAATAGACAAAATTTCTAAACTTGGACAATAGTGACCATCACTATTGACCCTAATAGGCATACTTGTCCATATAACATATTAGGATTAGTTTCTAGGAGTATTATGGGTTTTCATCCTTTGCATTTTTTATACATTTTTATAGTCAACATAGTCGACCAAATGAATCAAAAAGCTAAGTATATCTCTGTTTTTCATATTCTAGTCTTGTTTACATTCATCTATTTCAATAATTCCAATTTCTTAATTTTAGTTTCCTATTTGTAAGTGTGTTTACAACACCCTCATTTATTCAATTCAATTTATCTAATTAGGGTTGATGTTTATATATTAATTTATACTCATATAAAACAAATATACATATTTACATAAATATTCAATTATAAATTTGGAGAGAGATGATCTGAAGGGTACATCTTTAATATTATTTCTTGTAAAATGCATCAAAGTATAATAGTTTAAATGTGTACTAAATTTGGTATAAAGTAGATAAGTCTTTCAGGAACTAATAAAATGACCTAAATTTTACATATGTATGGTCTTGATCTCCAATAATATCAGTCTTTTCTTTGTTGTGACCCAGACTAAATGTAATTGTTTATCTCCTTGGCCTAGATTGACAACTCTATATAATTTTTTTTTAAATTAAAAAATTAAGGCCTTTCTTTAGGGTTATATTATTTTTTAATTTCTATCTTCTTATCAGGAGCCTAAATATTTAAAAAATAAAAAATAAAATAAATTATGTAATTGGAATAACTCTAGTTACATACAAAACTTACTGATGTGTGGATTGTGGATGACTCCTTCCCCCTTCCAATTATTTCCTTAAAGTGTTTTACCCTATTTTTTATTTAAAAAAATGTATGTCTAGTAGGTGTAAAACCCAAGTTATATCAGAATTATATATATATATATATATATATATATAAGAAAATATGATTTTGGAACCTGCTAAATATGGAAAATTACTATTTTTGAAAACACTAGTAAGAGATTTACTTAGTCAAAGTTTATTTTTTGCTTGATATTTTTGATATATGAAAATGAAAACCAATATAAGGTAGGATTGTGATAGTGTGTAATTATAGGAAGACCATGAAACTATTTTTGAACAAGAATGTGCTTCCTAGACAATAACATAGGCCCATAATGTCTAGTAATTGTGGAATTTTTAGAGTTGATTGTGACTAAGATATTAAAATGAGGAATAAATAAAATTAGAAATTACATAATGACATATCATAATAATATTATTATAGTATTATTTCATAGGATTGTGTTCCTTAGGCAGTAGCATAGACTAGTCACATTCATGGACTGCATATTTATGTATATCAAAGGACTTAGATCAAAAAACAAATTCTAGATTATTTGTAGATTTTTTAGTTATATAATAGGTCTTTGTTGGTGTTGGGATTTATTGTATGGGTTCTACATTTTTGGAGGTTTTTTGTGTAGATTTACCATTTTTTCACACTTGGGAAGTTTTCAAGCCTCACAAACATTATATAACAAAATTCTATGTAAATATAAGTACTCTATTAGTAGATCCATGCATCTCTCTCTACCCTCCAACCACATCCCCATGGCATCAATTTTTTTTCCTTTAGATCTCACTTTCCAACTAAAGTATACATCCCTATATAGATGCAACTAATTTTGCATCAAGGAGGATTCATGGTTTCCAAGATAGTCAAAATTCACCAGTTACTTGAACATGATTCACTGTGGAGGAATATAGTTCTATGCCATATTTATAACGTAATCCTCCTCAACATGGTATTGATTTCACCCTAATAGTGATTCAATATCCTTTGAACATTCTGAGAAGACTCCCTGGATCATGTTTCTTCTTTGGAAGACTACCATGGATTGAGATTGAGCCCAACCCTAATTTAATGTGATGTTGATGAGCGAGGTTAACATTTTATTGGAGTTTTAACATCCTTATCATAGTGAAACTGCTCTCCCATGACTATATTTCTTGTTGTTTTATTTATAAACCATCAACTAGTGGTGTCATAGTCCACCCAAGCCATTTTTAATGGTCCTCCTCTGCCATCGTCACTTGGTAAATCCTCCTCTCTACTCCATCTTCACTTAAAATTATAAAACCACCTTTCTTGACTTCATGGTTTTTAAAAAGCCACTACTAGGAAAATTCATGCTTTTGCCTTTTTTATTATGGTGGGAAAGTTTCTTTTTAGAAAAAGATAAACCATTTTTGCTTAAAAGCCATGGTATTTTGCATGATTTAGTGTTTCATTGACATTAAAAATTAAAAGGTGAATTTTTTTTGTGAAGGTGGATTTTTTAAAAAAGGGAAGGGAGATAATTTTTTATTATTTTTTATAAAGCAATATATTATGGGGGGTCATTAACATGCGTGTAGCAAATTTTTTATTGTTTTATTTGTAAAACAACATCTTTGGGTATTTATTATTTTTGGTATAAAAATAATTTTGTCATTATAAATGGATATATAAGGGAATTAATTATTTTGCCTTGTCTTATTTTTTGTATTCACTTGTCAAATATAGAGGGTGAGGTCCAGTTTAGTAGGTGGAAAAACCCCCTCATAAATAAAACCTAACCTTTTTATCCTTCTCTTCTTGCTTTCTCACTATTCCACTCTTGTACTCCTTATTTAAACATATTTTTCGTGGTAGTAAACATCCATTCTAGGGCCCATTTTTTATCAAATTGGTAAATTTTGGGTAATTCCAAGGGCCATGCAAGCTCTAAATTGTATTTGGCATAAGGGGTTATACCCCTTGACCCCATTGGGGGCTACCACCCATAGACCCCCATGTTGTAACCCCTTATTCAATACTTTTAGTGTATTTTCTTTCACTAGAGGGTGAGTTTCAATATGATAGATGGTTATATCCCCTCACAACAACATTTTAAATGTCTTGTTGAGATTTCTACAAGCACTTATTATCGGTAGAGCCTGATGTGATCCTTGGCATATTTGTATTATCACTTCTTAAATTGATTGCTCAAATTTTGATACATTATCATCTATATATGATGTCTATTTTCTAAGACATGCATTGGCACTTGTGCACTATTTTGTCTTCCTTATTTGGATACATTATCGGTTGAGTTTGACATCCATACATTTAAGTGTTTGGTATTACTTAAAAACATATGGGGTCATTATTGATTATATTGGGGATTCTATGGGCCCTACTTTATATTTTGTGTACACACTCATTTTTTATTACTTATTTGCCACTTTGGTGTCATTTGCATTAATTTCTCTCACATTCTTAGATGTTTTACTAGCAGAGCCTAATGTCCATTCACTAAGTGTAAATTATCACTTGTGCAATGTTTTTCTCATTGCACTTATTTGGTGTCTTCTCTTAGTCATTTTTAATCCAGTTGAGCGATACCATTTGATGAAGAGAGTTGATTCTACTCTACTAGTTCTTATTAGAAAGATAAACTATGATTTTTGGTGTGATTACAGGGAACACTTGCTCATAAGAAAGAATAATTCTCCATTTGTATATGGATAGATTCCTACCCCTAATGACTCAGATTAGTATAATAAGTGGGATAACACTTGTGATAAGGTTCTTGGTACCTTATTGTTATATGTTTCCATGGATCTTCATTTTCATGTGGAACATACAACATATCCCTACACTATTTGTAGAATCCTATAGTCTCTTTTCAAAGATCATATTGAGATATATATCACTCCTCGTCCTCCTATTCCTATCATCTCTTTTGATATTTTTATACTCTCTCCTCCTACTTATATTTATTATGATGGTACATTCATGATGGATAGTGCTCTTCCTTTTATCGAGACACCACTATAGGATAAGATTCTACCCAACATTAGATGTTCTATTATAGATTCTACTTATTTCCCTATTCAGGATGTTGCTCTTCTAGAGCCTTCACAATATTTTACTTTAGAGCAGTGTACTATTTCCAGTATGAGTACACCCATTAAGATATTTAATGACTTGTATATTCATATGGATATTTATATTGTACATCTATGTACTTCATCTGTAGTATATTATTTAGTGTCAATAGTTGTTGTGTTGAGATCTTTTCTGAACATGAACATTATTCTAGTGAATATTCATGTCCTTATTTTGATAGGTTAACTTCAATGGCATTACATGCAGTTATTATGCATGGTCTTTTCTTATGCCACACCTTATTTTTGGACCTCTTTCATATATCTTCATAGTATTACCTTCATCATACTTTGTGGAATGGGAAAATCTTTAGTACACACATCATGTTATTCCTTTTGAAAAAAGAAGAAACATTGTTTGATGCAAATGGAGCTTCTTTATTATTTAGGTAGAGGATCATATTATCAACATTGGCCATCTTATGAGATGTACTTGGAGTGCAAACTATTTTAGCATCATCTTTGAGGGGAAATTATATCTCTCTCTTCTTGTTTTCTCTCTTTTGTGGGGAGTTTTTTCTATGGGTTTTCTCCTTTTCTCCACTTTATGAGAGTTGCTTTGTACATGGGTACCTCACTAGGCCTTATTTTTGGGACCCATTTCCTTTTACCTACCTAAGTTACACTTGTATGGGGTTGTTAGTGTAGGGTGTTTATTTTCTACATAATTCTTATTGCGGATTATTTCTTACCATGCCACATGGATTATTTCACCTCACTTATAGTTTCCTTACACTTGTGGATATTTTTACTTAGGTCTAAAATTTCAGAAAAGTTGCATGTTGGTCTCACTATTACCTAGATAGAGTTACTATTAATTGGTTATTATAGGTATGAGAGTTACACTCCTTACACATATTACTTAATTTATTAGGGGAGTTACATATTTCACTCCCTATTTGTACATCTGAGATATTGATATATTTAAATGGAGTGTTAGATATTTATGGAAACATTATTTTTAAATTATTTCATTTATGTGATTTTAGTTACTTGTAGTATGTGTATGCTTGACCTATTTTACCTTTGAGAAATATGTGTCTCACATCACTCATAGAACTCATGTATTTGTTAAATCTATGATCTTGGCATTAAATTCATGTTTTTTTATTTTGATCATGGATGCATTAAATGAGCTTCCAACTTAATGTCCAAAACTCTTAGGGTTTCATGCATTCATGGCTTGTTAGAGATCTTGGATGACTCCAATAGTAAATTTGAATTCAACCTTTGTAAAATTTGAATTTAGTTTTATAATATCTATAGATACAACATGCAAATATTTTAATATATATTGAGAGTTATTAGTCCCATCCTTAACTCCTTATATAAAACTTGTATTTATATAGGTTTTGATTTTGAATTTGGAGACCCCATTGGTGTAAAAAAGGTCCAAAATAAGACCCAACAGTCAAAAAAGATGATTTCATGAAACATAAATTGAATTAAACTCCAAAAATTATGCTTGGAAATACATTTCCTTCACCAATAGGTCTATGGGACCATATATATCCATAAATTATGAAATTTTATAGAAAGATAGACCACCAAGATTGGGGATCCTTGAGATAAATTAGGAAGATTAATAATGAGTAATACAAATGTATGAACCAAATAAAGAAGACCCAAGTAAAATGTGCCAATATTTACCTTATTCATATCCATAGTTTATATGTTTTAAGTTACAATAAATAATATTAAAAATGGGAGTGTACCAAATTTGGGTGTCTACATTTGGCCTCCCTTGATCTTAGTAATGAAATTTATAGAGTGAAGGAAATAAATAAAATCTTGAGTGCGTATGACACACTTTTTGTTTTGACTTAGAATATTGATTATACAAAACACTTGATGACATAACCTATATGCTTACATTATGATATCACCTATGGATAGTTCTCATGTCATACACAGTGGAAAAAGGGTGCTCTTGGTCCTACTCATTTACTTTCTATGGAAATGAACAATTACTCTAGTGATAATGGGAGAGGAATACTTCATCTGGTGTAACTAAAACCATTAATATATTGACTCAAGTAAATAAAATAACTCTGATCTTGTATCTCAAGATAGAGTTTGGATAAAATGTTCCCCCTTCATAAAACTCTTGAAGAGAGTAGTTTCTAATTTTGAATCATTGATAAATAGATAATTATCAAGCCTTAATTTTTGAATAATAATAAATACAATGAGTTTGAAAGATGTATAATCCATTCTCATGAATGAGGAGAAGTACCCAATGTACTAATTAATAATAAGGTAAAAACATGATGAGTTCATTAGAAGTGATGTCAAGGTCATTAATTATGACTAGACTTGTTTATCACCCATAATAAAAGATATAACCAAACAATGGGTTTTGTATAAGTAATGCCAAGTCTATTTAGTTTCATTATACTCAAATGTACATTACTCATAGTATATTGAATCACACCATTATAGATAAATATAAATTATATTCATGCCCCCACCAAAAATGTGTTGACAATATATGTTAATTGAGATAACAATTATTTGTCTTTTAAAATATAAATTTTAACTTTGAACATGTACATAAACCAATATCACTCCCTATGAGCTTTGATAATGTTAATGAATAAATATTATCACTCTTGGACTTTGAAAAATGTATACATGTAACTTTTTAATATTGATAATGTGCATGATCAAGTATCATGCTCCCAAAATACATGCCAAATGATATAGAATGCCATGCATCTGTATGATCTATTGTAATTATTTTACGAAACATGTAACTATTTTGTAATTAGTTTTCATATGCCCATGCATATGGATTCAAGTACATATTAATATGTACTTAGAGTCTTTGAAATGTGAGTGCATATGAATATCATATGCCCCCATAATTTTTATCAATGTGCCAATATTTGTCATGTGTATGTTTTTTAAGTTATTTTGAAACTTTTAACTTGTATTGTATACCTTTGAAACAATGTACTATGTTATAGAATATGATTTTTACATTACCTTCAATTTTTGAGATCTATATTTTCTCTCTCATTTTATTGAGTGCATATACATGAAATGTTCCCCCAGTATTTTTACGTGTATATAATCTATCATAAATATGTAATACCCTTGTCACAAATCTATATCATTTGGGTGATTTAAATAATTCTTAATGTTGTACTAAATTTTTATTTATGCCTACTTATTTTTTATGATAAGGATGATGTATGCCCCATTTTGATGTGAGTGATGATGGTACCAAATGTTTCATATCAAAAGAACACACTTTACATTTTAAAATATGCTTTAAAAAGTTTTAATTTGTTTGATTAGATATTGTTTGACTTTTAATTTATTTAACATATTACAATTTAGATCAGTATTAAAAGAAATGATTGTAATTTTATGACTATTTGGTACAAAAATTTATGAAGTAAATATCAGTTAGAGATAACAAGGAATATTATATAAAATTCATGTACAAATAAGTAAGCATTAATTTTTTCAATTTTGAAAAAGTTCATAGTGATGCAAACATAGACTATCTAAGCAAAATTAATAATAGACATAAATTTAGAAATGACATGAAAGCAAACTTATCTATTGATTCTCGTTCAATGAATAAAATATTTATTAAATAAATCTCAACTCAAAATTAGAAATGACTTGCATAATTAAAAAATCTAAATAAATCTAAAACTACTTAAAACTCGTAAATTTAACTAACCCGTGTAATTTTTAGAAACTTATTATTTTTAGTAACCTTCATCTTTTAATGATACTTTTAGACATTTTGTGTGCAATATAAGATTGGCCTAAAAATTTCCACATATCCTCTAAATAATAAATACACACTAAAGCACAAATTTTATCTCAATTTCATGTCCAGTTACAAAGATATCTAATTTTTAATATTTTAAAATTCAAAAAAAATACTAAAATGCAAGTTCGTATCCTTAGATGACCACTTATAGCCATAAAAACATATTGAAAATAATTATAGTCACCACAACTACCTAGGATAAAATTATCCTATTTTATACCATCACTTTAGCATAATAGATATCTCAACCAGAGTTATGGATCAAAAGTTATGGCCTCCATAAGTTTGGTATCCACATCATTCTCTTCTGGTTGAAAATAACTCAACTCCGACAAGTTACCCTAGTTGAGAACCTTCCATTTATTCTTTTCAATATTTTTTAGTTCCCATTTTGAAATCAAAGTAGTGTCCTCCTATTTTAGTCCTTCCCACTATACTAAATACCTACTATAACTGCCTAGCCTTGTGTTCACCTGCACTATCTTTTCTTTCTTCTTCTTTGGTAGCTATTGCTTCCAATCCACTTCTTCATATTATACCCCTTCATCATATTCTGTATGAAAATAATATAAATATAAAACATTAAATATTATATAAATATAAAAATGATGTGGTAAACTCACCTCATAAGCATTGTCATTTATTTTCTTCATAATTTTGCATGATCCAATTTTATTGTACTTAAACTTGTTGTATGTGCATGTTGGAAATATATATTTTCTTAAGCAAACCATTACTAAATATCCTTATTAAAATTCCTTTTAACTCCTTCTTACATATACTACTACCTTATACTTTTCATTACTTTCCTATATCTTTCTTTTCACTTCTTCTTCCAACTATTTTATGTGTTCTACAAATGCTTTTGTATCATCACTAACTCATTCTATGATTGGTAACTATACCAAATATAAAACACCCATAAGATTATTCCCATAAAACATATGAAATCATGTTTTTATTGTTTATTTATTTATTGAACTATTATATGCAAACTCAACATGTGGTAAAGCTTAGTCCCATTGCTTGGGCTTCTCTCCAACTATGCATCTTAGCAAATTTCCCAAGCTCCTATTTATAACTTATGTCTACCATCTATTTTTGGGTGGTATGAACTAATAAATTATATATTAGTTCCCACATTATTCCATAAATTCCTCCAAAAATGACTTAAAATTTTTGTGTTCCTACCTGATGTAATGCTTTTTAGAATACCATGCAATTTTATAACATCCTTACAAAATAGTTTTACAACTCTAGTGGCATCATTGGTTTTCTTACATGTAATAAAATGAACCATCTTATAAAACCTATCTACAAAAACAAAATTTGAATCATTATCTCTATGTGTGTCTAGTAATACCAACACAAAATTCATACTTAAATATGTCCATGGTCCTATTGAACTTGGTAAGGGCATGCATAACCTGTCTTATGTGCATGCCCATTAGCCTCTTGACATATTATGAATCTTGAAACATACCTTTCCACATCTCTTTTCATATTTTTCCAAAAATACTTCTCCTCCACCAAATATATTGTCTTATCCTTACCAAAATGTCTAGACAAACCACCACTATGGAATTATATTATAATATTATCTCTTAGAGATCCAACTAAAATACATATTTATTTTCTCGTAAAGACATAACCATCATATATATAAGGTACTCATCATGAATACTACCTATCTTACAAAATAATGGATTCCTGCATTGCTCAACTATATTTTAAAAATATGGATCAATATCATGTGATTTATTAACAACTTCAAATCCAACTACTTCACTCACCATAATAGTTCATAATGCCACCCTCTTGCTCAAAGCATCAACTACTTGATTCTACTTTCCTAATTTATGGTTCAATACAAAAGTGTATCCTACAATAGATAAACCCACTTTGCATGACTTCTATTTAATTTATTTTGAGTGCTCACATACTTCAAGGTCTCATGATTAGTAAATAGGATAAACTCATTAGGCACTAGGTAATGCCTCCAATGTCTTAAGGCTTATACAGTGGCATAAAATTCAACATCATATGTAAAATATTTTTTCTTATATCATTAATTTTATAACTTAAATATTTTATTGGCTTTCCTTATTGACTCAACACACCACCAATTCCCACATGTGAAGCATCACAATTAACTTAAAATCTAGTAATGCTAAAATGGGTTTCAATAATTGAAAGATTTCTATTATTTCCCTTGTCCACATAGATTATTTTTCTCTCATGTATTTTTTTATTTGTTCAACAAGACTACTATAATTATTAATGAAATTTATACAAAATTCTCCTAAACCATGGAAAATTCTTACCTCTATGATGATTTTTGGAATAGGCCACTTGACAATTGCCTTTTCTTTTTATTCATCCATTCTTACACCATTTACTAAGACTACAAATCTCAAAAATAAAAAACTATTCTAGATAAACATTAGTAATTCAATTTTATATAGATATTTTCCTTTCTTAACAAATCTAATACCATTTTCAAATGCATTAAGTGATATTATTTAGTCTTATCGAATATCAAAATATCATAGACACATACCACCATAAACTTACCAATGAAGTCTCATAGCACTATGTTCATCACCCTCATAAATCTATTAAGTGAATTTGATAATCCAAATAACATAACCATACACCTATATAATCCATCCCTAGTATTTAATGTTTTTTTCCATTCATATCCTTCACAAATATGTATCTGATAGTAACCACTCCTTATATAAATCTTGGTAAAATATTTTGCTCCTACCAACACATCCATCATATCATCTAAATGAGGTACAAGAATTTTGTATTTGATGGTATTTTTATTTATTTTTGTGTTATCCACACACATCCTCCACCCTATATCTTTATTTAGAGTTAATAGTGCTTGTATTTCACATAGACTCATGCTCTCCCTTACTGCACACTTTCTCACCAACATAGTAACTTGTTTATTCAATTATGCATGTTCTATTAGACTCATCCTATAAGCTACTTGATTAGGTAGAGATGATCCTATAATAAAATCAATACAATGATGAATGTCTTTCTTTGGTGGTAAAACCATCTGGTAACTCATCATATATGACATATGTATATTCTTTCAACGCTTTTACTACTTATGATAGTATTTTCACCACTTATGTTTCTTCTTTATTTTCTACCAATGCATAACATAAACATGTCATCTTCATGTCTTTGATAATTTATTTTGTGGATAACATGCTTTCACCATGCCATTATTATTTAATATATAATAAAACTACTTTCGTACCACCTTTCCAAAAAGTATGTGTGTTCTTTACTCCATCACAAATTACTTTTATATCAAACTACCATGCCCTTCCCAATAACACATGGAATGCATCCATTGGTATAATTTTACACCATATTTCATACTTATAAGGCTTTCTTATAGAAATATTGATTAAGAACCTTTTATCTACAATAAATTCATTCTCTTTCTCAAACCATGAAATTTGATAAGGATTATAATGCTTTTCACACTGCAAACCTAGCATCTCAATCATGTCCTTAGAAATCATATTTTCACAACTACCACCATTTATAATTGATATGCATATCTTACCTCCTGAAGTACATGTTTTTTTTTAAATATTTTTTTGCAGCCATACATCACCACCTTCCTTATATTACACCTATTCATTCCTTGGAGCAATCATTTTCTCCTCATCATGATCTTTTAACAATATTTGTTGTTGCAATTTCAGTATTTTGCTCTTCTATCTCAGTCACAACTAAATTAACTCTTGGGAAGTCCTCTTACCTCCTTTCTTGATCATGATAGTGGAGACACTCAAATTCTATTTATCCTTCTCCAAATCTATAACTAACATAAGACCTATGTTGATTTGGAAACCACCCTATAGCACCACCGTAGCCTCGTCCTTTCTAAAATACTCTTCCTCTTTGTTGGTATAGAAACCCTAGTCTATTATATTCTTGATTTTCTACACCATATGATTATTCTCCTCTAGTGGGATTAAATCCACCTCTAGTGATATTTAACCCACATTTTCCCCTTACTAGAATGGATTGTCTTCTTCTTGGCCCAATACTATCTGATCTTCTAAAATTATATCTATTTCATTTTTCTTCTACCTTTAAAACTAATTGATAAGACTCCTGCATGTAAAGTATTATATTCATTCTCAATTAATCTTGAATATAAAACTTTAAATCATTTGCATACCTTGTATCCATATGTTATTCTATTTCATCATACTCCACTCATATGGAAAGCTTATATATACTATTGTATAATGTGATCCTTTTTCCTTAAATTCTAGAATCTTCTATATAGGGTTTGTGCATAATCCCTAAGAATAAATTTCTCCCTTAGCTTATTCTCCATCTTGTTCCACATGTGGATATTCTCTTAATCCTTTCTCTATATCTCTTTATATAGGTTATCCCATCAAATCATCACATGACCCTTCAATTTCATACATGAAAACTTTACTCTATTTTCTCTCATAATTTTTTATTTAAAAAACTTCTCCATGATGTTCATCCAATCTGTCAACTCCTCTGGTTTTAAACTACCTCCATAATATGGAACATAAACCTTGATTTTTTTGTTCCTTCCCTCTAAATCCCTAACCATACTCTCTTCCATTGATGGTGTTCATTATCTTTCCTCCTCTTACTAAATTTCATATTCATGATTTCTTTCTTCCTTGATTTCATCACCTTTTTTATTATCTTTGATTTATATAATTACAGTTAATTATTCCACTTATCTCTACAGCTTTTGTATATTCTTGTTCATTTGAGAAATTCCTCCTCATCCTTATCCTTTCACCATATATTACCCCTACTATTCAATCATTAAAATATTCTACCAAAATATAAAATATCAGTTCACAAATATATTACCTCCAAGATTCAAACTTGATCTAATACCAGATGATGTAAACACATACTAGCTAAAAAAAATTAGCAATAGGTATAAACTCAAAAATTATAGGAAAGTAAAATTCTTTGTTGATTCTCATTGAATGAATGAAAAATTTACACAAGAGTATTTAAATAAATCTCAACTCAAAATTGAAGTTGATATGTATAATTGAAAAATTCTAAATAAATTAAAAGCTACCTAAATCTTATGAACCTAACCGACCCAAGCAATTTATAGAAAATTGCTATTTTTAGTAACTTTCATCTTCTATTAATTTTTAACCACTATTTTTAGATGTTTTATATGCAAGCTTGGATGGGCATATAAATTTACACATATCTTTTAAATACTAAATTTACACTAACAAATGAATTTTATCTTAAGTG
>JARHVA010000215.1:975000-1152500 GCA_037957365.1 Torreya grandis | reverse complement strand
AATTGGAATGGAAATGATGGGACTCGTAATGGGAGGAAATTTTTAACTCGGCAACAAGCAAGAAGGTTCAAAGGAGGAGGATGGAGGTGGGGATGGAGAGGATAATAATGAATTGAAGCATAATGGTCTAGGGATGGGGATGTGGAGTGGTTATGATAGTTTGTTATCTAATTTTGCATCCATATAATAGTACTAGATGGAGCTTGAGGATAAACATGTAGTGGAACCCAATTGCATATGATCCTATGCCAATGGTTGTGAATAGGGCTCTGGTTTGGCCATTAACTCTCCTTTGGCCATCCTTTGGATGGAAGCATGCCAGGTGATGATAGAGCATGATCAATAATCAAGTGATCTTAATGTAGGTAATTACAAGGTTTTATGGTCAAACTATTTTTTTTGGAGGGCCTGCATCATTTGTGATATGAAATAAGAAAAATGGAGAAATTCTAGTGTAATGCACTACACAAGGGCTTGTAGTCTTGGTAAGTTTCTACCCCTAAACACTGCCCTAGTGTCTTTCTGGTGGTGTGATTTTGGCATCATGTTTCTCGATAGGGTTTTGTTTAGTGATTTGAATGGGAATTAAAACAACCAAAATAGGGTAGGCCATTGGTCTTCCTCTAGTTTATTGGTCTTATTTGTCATGGTTGTTCATTTGTTATCCTTTGATGGGGTGGATGATGGAGGATCCCACCCCAAGTTTATTTTTTGGGGAAAGATGGGTATTAGAGGAACCCACTCCCTTATTTTTTTGAGTGGCATGGATATTAGAGGAGGCCATTCTTTAACCCCACTTGGTTGCCTAAAAAATGTAAAAGTCTTTTTATCTCATCTGGGTACAATAACTTTGGTCTTTAAAGTATTGAATTCTATGGAAAGCCTTTTTCTAGTTTTATGAGGACCATGATTTTATATGGCCTCATTTTATATTTCAAGAGTGGATCTTAAAGGAGCTCACTCTTGTTTCCACCAAGGTATGGGACCTCACAGAATTAGACTGGTTATGAATGAATCCTTTTCAAGGGATGTGGTAAAAGTTTCAAATCTTAGTAGGAGAAAAAGCCCACTCACTATGATTTGGTAGTGTGGAGATTAGATGGAAGACTTAGGTTAAATAAGACCTTATTATTTGAATGGTATTCAATCTTAAAGTGTCCTCAATAATGTCATGACAATGGGTGTTAACCCTTTGAGACTCACTATTTTGTTTCACCTTTTTATATTTAAGGTTGTGGGACCCTTAAACCCCTCATTTGAGGGTACCCTAAAACCCTCATGTTTAATTTTTAATGGTTTTGTGATCCTTAAAACCCCCTTACAATTATTTTTAAAGGTTTTGGATCTATGTTGGAAGGCAAACCCTCTTATTGTGATTCAACTGTGTAGAGGATGTGTAGAAGACCCACATGGAAAAAGACCTCCTTCTCTAGTTGAACTTATGTTTCGTAGTTTGTTTCTTGTTGTGTTTCACTAGGTTATAGGATCCTTAAAACCCTCTTGTTTTTCCAAGGTTGTGTTTACTTTTACTTCACTTATTTATGGTTTTTGGAATCTCAAAACTCCCTTATTATGCTTTGAACAGATTATGAATCTTAGTTGGAAGATAAGCTCACTCACTATAAATCTATTATATGGGGGTTTTGTATAATACCCTAGTGGTGTAATACCTCCTTCTCTGGTTGATCTTATGGTTTGCAATTCCCTTAGAGAAGACATGATGAAGGGAGATATCCCTTTGAGATTCACTAGTTAGTAACATATTTGTGCACTGTAGATTGTGGGATCCTTAAAACCTTCATGTTCTCTTATCTCACCAAGGTTTTGGGTACCTTTACTTCACTTTTTAAAGGTTGGGGGAGCCTTAAACCCCTCTTTTTTATTCTTGGTTGTTAGGGGGATTCTTTTACCCTCTTTTATGTACCTAGATGTGGGTATAGCTATCAAAACCCTCACCTCCCCGGTTCATAGCTCTAGTTTCAAAAGCATTTTACCCCATCAAAAAAATTAATTGAGAATTGTAGAATGAATTGAATACCCTGATAGAGATAGAATTTTTTTACCATAGTGATTAATGTTTATAATTGTTTTTTTAATATTGAATTTGTGACTTTTATTCATGGAGATATTTTCACCTCTATTAGTTACATGTGATTATTGTTGTTGATATTGTTGAGGTTATTTTTATATATTTGTAGTATGTGGGACAAGTTGAAATATATTATCTAATTTTTTATGATTTTTCTTTGGAATCCATGTTTATGTAATTTAAGATGTACTATTATCATGGAACATAGTATCCCTCATATCTTCTACTTCAGTATGTTATTAAACCACCTTAAAAAATAACAGATGGGAGAGTATTATCCTTATTCAATATTGTTTTCATTTTTTGTAACAAAATATGTCCAAAAATTATATATCTCTATTGAATATCCCTAAGATCAATAATGTATGCACTATATTGAGCTCATAAGTGATTCCTAAAACAAAATGTCTAATATAAAATCCCTATGTATGCTGGAAATCTTTCTAATTATATCCCACATTTTGAAAAAAATTTATTTACATGTTTTATGTTATTGTATATTATCGACAACAAATTTGTATTTATGTATGTTGTTGACAAGTGCTTGAATGATCATTGGTTCTCTTTAGATATCATTGTATTCATAGAAGATGTAGGAGAAGATAAAGGAGTTGAATTTTTTATCCTATTGTCCACTTTTGTAAATGTGATGATCCCTTTATCTGTAAGTTGTGATATATTTTGTTTAACACATAATAGTCTTTATCTCAACATTTATTCATACTATGGTAAGAAAAAAATGGATTAAAATTTACATACTCAAAATGGTGTGGAGGATGATGTTAATTCAAGGGAAGATTGATTAAATTCTTATCAAAAAATATATGTATAATATTGTGTGGTCGATCTATGAATATGTCAAGCTAAAGTGGTTTCCTTTTATTTGAAGTAGATTTATTAAAATTGTGTGGTGCTTTGTAAATAAAATATTTCACTTTATTAGGTACTCTAACTTGTTTTTACTTGATTTTAGTTGTTCCCATTGTGTCATATGTCTTATGTGTGACCTTAAATGAATTATTTATTTTATATCTTACATCTGAATTCTCCCTTTTATTGATAAATTATTTATTTTGTGAAGATGGTCCTGACTCTTTTCTATTAGTATATTTATGCATTATAGAATTTAGATAACATGCATATTTAAACATATCATGTATAATTACTAAAAATATATACAAATTTTATGCATGGATATTTATTTGATTGGATATGATAGAGAACTAATAAAGATGAATTGATTTTAAATATCTTAGGTTGGATAAGTTATAGAGTAAAAACTATTTTCGAATTTTAGAATTTAATACTCAATAATTTCATCATGACCCTATTGCAAACCTTTTAGATGTTCCAATGCGAATATAGATACCATGTGTTTATGATAATTTTATAATATTAAACCTTCTAATATTTTGAAGTTAGGTAAGGATCCATTTGTTAATCTATAAAACTTATAATAAGCATCTCTTGTGATAATTATCTAAAACTATTTAAATAGAATATGTCCATCATTTCCCTATTCCCTGAAAGAAAGTTTATAGTGATTTAATTGAAAATAAAGATCTTAATTACCATTGAACAAGTGTATTATAGACATAAAAAATTCTTTATGATATGGATGTTCATATACAACTACTGTAAGGGTTTTCCTAAAATACCATTATTTTTTATATTTAAAAAACATGATCTAGTTTTTAAAGTGAGATCATGTACTATCTTTTGGAGGTCACTAATAGAATGCATCAAGGATATAATATGACTAGTATGGATAGTAATGGTTTGGAAAGGATCATTCATAGGGTGTAATTGGTCATGTTTCTAAAAACTAGTATGAGAGGATCATGAAAAATATCATTACATGGATTAGAATCATTGCATAACTTATCACATTGAAATTTTATACATGTAGAAACATCAAAATTTTATTCAATGGATTATTTTGACTTAGGAGAGGAGGGGGATTCATGAAAATTAGTTTTATCATGATACTCACATTATATGGATGTATCATGAATATCTTGAGAATCTTTGCATAATATGGCATGATCATTACTTTTTAAATATAAAGTAATATCTCTTTTTGTTTATATATCACTTTAATTTGCATCATTTTATATTTCATAAGGGAAGAAGTAATATTATATGTTATAACATTATGTATTAGATATTAATATTATTTGGGTTCACTTTTTTTGTCATTTATTTGTGTATAGGTTTTGTATTTATGTAAATTTTAATTCACATAAATTTATTTTTCATGAGGTGTCACACTTATTTTATAATTTTATATGGAATCTTGGAATTAATTTCATAATTAACTCCCTCCACACTTCCCCTCACCTTATGGTGAATAAGAAAATTTGGCATACACTAAGAAGGTAGTGCAAGCTCATGATGGAATTATGTGTAACACTTTTTTCCTTCCTCTATCTCTATTTAAGGAGATATCTCCTCCTCTATTATACACTTGAAGTTATTTCTACTTATCAATTCTTCTTGATTCTAAGATTTAATTTTCAGCATATTTATTCAAAAGCATCATTAATATACATATGGCATTTGTTTATGTTAATTCAGTTTCCTACTTCAAAAAATTATCTCTCAAACATGTCCTTTTCTTAATTTTATGTAATTATAGATACCCATATTTGGTAAAATATTTGTTTTATAATGAATTTTTTCATATATTTGCATTTATATCCCTTTTGGTGTATGATTGAGTACTTATTGGTGTGGTCTTGCATGGGCCCCTTGGGTTATGTGAATTTTTATTTTATATCTAGTCTTTTTCTACTTTGTGATCATTGTGTTGCACTTTGGCCACCTTTTGGTAGGTATCCATAAGTTTCTATTCTATATTTTATGTTTAAATCTCTCAAACACTAGTGTCGACAATATTGTTCAATGTATATGATAGTGTCCTTTATTAACCTTTTCTCTATTTCCATACTTTTCATCTTGTGATCATTTTTTAGGACCCGCACATTTATTTTTTGTTGTATTTCACATGCCACTAGATATTAATTCGAGTTCAAAATATTCCATATATATACATAGCTAAGGTATAATTTTAAATTATCAATAAATCCTCTCAATTAACACATACATTATTTATTCAAAATCTATAAAATTACACCTTACATTCTTTTGCATAATGTTAAAGTCTAAAGTGTTTAAAAAATGTCAAATTTCACTTGCATTGCTTGTACCAAGGGTTACAATAGGAGAAATAACATATACTTTTACAATCACCATTACACACACATACCTAATAAGGATAACTACATGTGAGTCTAAGGCCCACTTTAGACTATATAGCTATGTAGATAACATTTATAAATAGAAGGGTTTGTATAATTAGCTCAACTAATGTGTTAACCCAATTTTATTAAGACATAGGTGTGAAAGTGACAAGAACTAGGGTTTTGATTTATACACAATCATAAAAAACATGTGCATGTTATTTATACATACTATCAAAAAGGTGATAGATAACCCTAACATGCACAAGTGGTCACTTATCAATAGAATGGATATTTTGTATTATATAAAAGCATTGAGCCATATATTGAAGTATCGATTATAGTGTCCATATGTAGGTAGAGGTGTACAAGCCTCCAAAACTAATATTTATAGAATATGATGATGGTATCTTGAGCATAAATATTCTTGTTTCTATATTTTTACATTCCAGGTTTACCTACTCATATAAAAACTAGCTAAGTATGATATATTATTTGTGTTGTAATTATCAAAATATCAATTGGCATCGTACTTTCTATATTTGGTAATTTTCTAGATCCATAATATTATGTTATCTAAATCAATTTAATTGGCCAACTTTAGAATAGTTTTATTCATCAATTTGATTAAGATATTCTACCTAATTTACCATCATGAAAATTAGTAAAAAAAATGGCTAAACATTTGGTGAAACCATCATCTATGTTTTAATAGAGCCAAACCCTATCTTGTTTTAGGGTTTATCATTCTACAAACTTTTTTTATTCAACTTTATTTATTTATCTATTTATTAGATATACTTTTTATTTCATGGTCATAATATAAGTGATGTTTGTTCTCTTTGTTTCCCTTGTCCTTTTCCTCTTTATTTTTGGTGTGTTTAGGTGTACGACCCTAAAAATGCATGATCATAGTGAAACCCCTAATGAGCCTCATCCTTTAGATGTTTTTTTAATCTCCATGATGATAAATACATTACTTATGATGATATTATTTCTATAAAAAAATGTAATACATATACTTCCTTTGCATCAACTCCTTACAATTATGATAATGAAAATACCAATAACGTAAATGCAAACATTTATGCATATGTAAAAACTACTAACATTATTTATTATTCCCCTTGCGATTATGATTGTGATTCCACATATTTCAAAGATTAATGTGAGGAGCCTAGTTCTCATATTGATCCTACATTTAAAGTAATGATGAGGTGATTTAATAAATATAAAGTTTACTATTATTTATTATATTACATAACCTACAAATGATACGAAATGAACATTCATGAAAATATCATTCCAAATATTGAAAATAACAATCTTCCATGCATAGATCATTATAAAGATTAACCAATACTTTAGTGTGCATCCTATTTATTTAATGATGAACATGTTATAAAGAATGAATTTTTTCCTTATTTGAAAAAAATTGAAAATGTTACCAAAAGTGAAAAATTTATTCATTCTTTAGCTCATGAAAATGGAAATAATAAAAGTAATTCTCTATATTTAAATATCAATGATACACATGCATGTGTTATTTATATCCCTATCCTTTTAGGTTGGAAATATGAAAATTATAATATTATTCAAAGTAGTTTATGTACATGCTCTTATCCTCTTATTCCAATTCAAGATAAACAATAGATCATTTCCACCAAAGTTTTAATAATGAAATAATTTCACAAAACAAAGTCACACTATTTCACCTAAACATTCAAAAGTTAGTATCACTAATGTTACTTTATCATTACATAATGATGTATATAATATATAAATTAACATTGCATATTATATTCCTTTTTCATTTGAATTCACAAAAAAAATTAAAATTTGTGTTTTTACTTCCTATGGCGATGATTCAATAAAAATTGAAAATGTTCCACATTTCACCTCTAAACATTTTCTTTTATAAAAATCATGTTACAATTATAGATGAAAATAATTAAATTACACCTTTTATTTCTCTTCCATGTAATGAAAATTCAATTAGTCATCTTCTTTTCCATGATACTTGTATCAACCTTTGTGACATCCAAAATGATAGAATTACTTCACTTGAATCATTGTGTAATATGAATGCTCATTTTTCCAATTTTTTTCAATAATGTAATGATCATATCTTATAATGCAATAATAATTTTTAAGAGACCATCATTCCTTTGTTTCATATGGATGGTAAATTACAACCTATAAGTGCATCTTCAAACTCTAAAACCATTCCTACTAGGGACATTGTATCTATGATGCTTGCTATATGATATATTCTAAATAAAATGATTATTCTTAAGTTATAATTACTTTCAATTAGGGTCCTCTTAATGATAAAATTATAGAGGATCAACTCCTTACACAAGATGTTTTTGATCATCCTTATACTATCAATTTTATTATGCTTGTGTTACCTTCGTCTGATGGTCAAGGAGACCTTAAAAATCATTTGAAGAAATATTTACATTACTTTCGTCATTGGGATAAATATGGATGCTTATTTTTAAAGTTATCCATATAATTTTAACACAAGAGGTTACTAAATGGTTTTATAGCCTTTCAAATGGTTCCTTACCAACTTTCAATAAACTTTAAGACATGTTTATTTGATTTCCATAAGAATAACCTATATAAGTTACAATTATAACATGTGTGAGGCTTAACATAACATGATGAGGATTTTATTGGATATTATGCTATTTTATTTAAGGATGCATTATATCCCTTGAACTATATATAATCAAACTTAGAAATACAATTCATATTTAGTTGGGGGATTCTTTCTCCCCTTAAAAAAATAATTTCATAGGCATTTTCCTTAATTTTATATATTATACATGGATTTTAATAAATATTAATGTGAATTAACAAATAGTAATACTAAATCACTTACATCTTCACCTAATATCAATCACGTTACAAACAATTTCTACGAAACAAAGCAAATAATAACAGAGGTTCATGAGCCATCTCATATACCTTTTTTCATATAAAAAAATCATACCAAGGAATAAAAATTAAAGGTATTATGCATATGAAATTAATCTATATGTATAATATTTTCTACATTTAAAACACATACTTATACTAATAGCCAACCACTTTAGTTTAATCAGTTTAAAGATAGACTGCATGATATATTACACAAATTATTGGATAAATGGTTGACTACTCTTCTTCAAAATTATTACCATCCACCATATTTTAAAATGTGAAAGGAAAACTCTTTTCCACTTACCATGGTATGAATTTATATCATAATAATGATTATGTTTATTTAAAGCAAAAATTTACACAACTTGGAGATATAAGAGTTATTAAATTTTAGAAAGAAAAAAAATATATTATCCCATTTCCTCTATAGGTCACTATAATATTTTAAATACATCACATTCCACTCATACTAATTAATGCATGGTATATCAACCCTTATAGAGGAAAACCTTAGGAAAAAATATATCTCCTAATTCACATTCTACAATGACTAATATCTCCCACTATGATCCTACAAAAAAACCATTGGTTGATTGAGATATCACTAGAGGTGCACTTATGAGAACCAAAGAACCAAATTTTATATAATAAAATCATACCTTAGACACCTATGTTTAATACACATAATGAATGGATACCTAAACCAAGTCATAAGGTTGCAGATGAAACATATACCCTTGATACTTCTATAAATACACTAGATATTGTGTTAGAACATAAAGTGGAAGTATAGTTTCCACATGATCATTTTAGTAAAGTATTTTTATTTACATCTATATTATATTATGTATGGTGATCACCTTATCTATCACTAAATCAAATAAAAATAAAAACTAATAAATACTTTACCATGTAAGCAAGTACCATATTACATGCATAAAATTAAAGCATTCAAAACCATAAGCATAAATTTAAATCCACTATGATAAAGTATATATAATGGTACCATAATATATATAAAATTGACCAAATTTTTATACAATAAATTCAATCATACATAAGGGACATTTCCCCAGGAGTATAAGATTCATTATCACTATCTAGATCAATTAGCCTCACATCTCTCTATGTTGAGTCTCCAATATCTCACCTAATACCATGAGATCAAGAATGATCATGAAACATATAATTCCTCGATTATATAGAGTATAATCATTCTCATGACATAGGTCATAACATAGATTTATAAAAAATTACATCACCTTGGTGGACTGCCTCTTAAGAATATACCACTTATCCAATTTTGCATGAAACAACATCTTGTTTGATAACCACCATGTGGTATCCTTCCATTACTTAAGACACAAGATAAAACAAAGTTTCATGTGTACTCATATTTTCAAATACTCTCTCAAAAAAATCATCATCCATAATATACATGGGAACAAATCATGTTAGGGCCCACACATTGTGGTCCACCATCATGGAATACTATTAGCTACCTACAATCAATTCAAAAATGTTAAAAATCTTATATACTAATCAAATATAATCTAAAAAATATACTAAAATTAAATAAAATAAAATAATGCACTTATATGTGGCTCTAATTGATACCTCATCTAAATTTTTTGGGCTTATAGGATCTCATACACATATACCTCCTCTATATCCTCCCTATGTTGTTGGTACTACACTAGGGGGAAACATTAACATGAACTAATAATAGGAGATAACCATTGAACCACTAGTGTTTATAAGAATTTGACTACTCCACATCATCACTAGTGTCTAAAGGAGCAATATGATCAATTTCCCTATCAAATAATGTATTTATGTGGGTTTTATAAACTCCCAAACAACCTTATGAGGTACCCTCTAGCTTTTTAGGATTGATGAATAGATTTAACTCCAAGGAAAGTGTTTCAGGGTATTCAATTTTATAAAAACCTATTAGTATAATGGGGGTAAGTGAAGTAGATTATTTACACAAATGGTTTATCTATGGATGAACTAAAATATGCTTGAGATGGATTATGTTTCTAACTAAGTTGGGTAGGATTTCCAAAAGAAACTCAAAAAGGAAGGAAAAGAAGGGCAAAAACAAAAGTTTGTGAACCACACAAGATGAAAACTCTTCAAGACCAACACTTGAGCTAAATTTGGGTAAAAAATCATAAGACCAATATTTGTTTCAAGTTTTTGTAGTATACCAATAATCAAACATAGTTAGGATTTAAAGGGAACCAAAACATAGTAAACTATTATATATTTGGCCTTCCTTGTCTCTTTGTTGACTGAGACTACTCAAGAGTCTAACTGAGGGGCTTGGCCAATATGCATCCTTATTTGTGTAGTCATCCTAGAAAGAGTAGTCAATGTAAAAAAAATGGAGGTATATACCAATTTTTCAAAATGTACCCATTTCCTAGGCTTACAACACTCATGACTAGTTCCACTAAAAATAAATAGGTCATTGGGATGTTTACCAAGTCTTGTAAATAGTTAGTAATATAGGTATAAGTGACCCCAACATTCCTAGTAGTAGTGTTTGTGGGGTCTATAATAGTAGGCTAGGATGTAGTAGGTAAAATGGGTATTGTGGCATATTAAGGCTAGGTTATTGGACTCAAAGAATGTAGATAATGTAAAGAGTCTATTTCACTAACACATTGCATAAATTGAATCAAAGGTCAAAGAATGTGAGCCTAAAAGACTTAAATTCAAGGGAGGAATGACTAGAGTACTAGTTGATACAGTGATTGGAGATGGATATATTGGAGGTGTACTTAGGTATGTCCCCTAAATTATAGTTTGTAGTTCTAATTTTGCCTCTCCTTCTACATCTCCCTCTTTATCTGATAAAAATCCATTATCTATAGACTGAGTCCCCTTAGTCATCCACTCATCCTCTAGGTCTGAATTTGTGATCTCATTGATTGACCATGACTTTTTAGTATTAGGATCTGATGTCCAATAATCTTAAATTTTCCATATCTTATCCTCTTATTCACTTTTATAAGCTTTGGTCTTCTTGTACCTCTTCTTCTATCCTCTCCCTATTTATGGACTTCTACAACTTATTCATTCACTTCTACCTTTTATGGATAAATAGGTGAGATTTTGGGCTTATTTTTATACATCAATATTGGTTTAGGAAAAATAGAGTATTCCTTAGTTTAAGGTATAATGGTAATTGGGGTGACCATGGTGATTATAGGTGGTGGTAGAGTAGTTTCTACTAGAGGAATTATGGGTTGTGAATCAGGATGAAAAGTAGACTATGACAATGATATTAATGGTGTCAAAGAATAATAAGTGATATGCACTTGAGAAAAGAATTATAGAAGAGTTACATGTTGTCACTTAATCTTTCACCCTATATATGTTGTTTAAGCCTTCTTTAGATTAAGTGAAACATTGGATTACCTTTAGGCTATGGGTTGCCTATATCAGAGGTAAACCTCTAGGTTTAAGGGTTATCTCCCTAGATTGTACTTTGATATATTATCACCTAGACTACTTATTTTATTAAATGAAAAGAGATAGATATTAGCATGAAAATAACTTATGATACACTAAATTAATATCCACTAGACTACTATGACCTGTACTATGAAATATTATTCACAAGACTAGCCTTAAACTTCTAGGGTATTCTAACATAAATATTTCAAACATGAAGGTGATATGGACTCCAATAGTCAAAGTGAATGAAGAAAAGGCATAATCCTAGACACTAATGCAACTCCATACACTTAGAGATAGACAAGGACACTGACTACACTCCATGTGACCTATTAGATAATGAATTTCTTGCACACAATATGAGAGCGTAAGATGAATGCAAGGATATGAGATTACCACTTATCATTAAAATTTTACACTACTCCACACACATATACAAATAATTTTAAAATCAAAATCAACTTCAAATATTTATTCAAAGGAAAACATCATTATTCAAACTAGCAGGGATTCACCATTCCAGATATGGATTAGATATAAATGTTGAAATGGCTTGTATAAATAGAGCATTGGAGAGAAGAGATAAGAAGTGAATTTAAAGGGTCACAATGTCAAGTTTCAGGGCATGAAAACTAGTTAAAATAAAAAATAAAAATTAGAAATGAGTTTAGGAAGTTTTCATGTACAAGTGTCATTATATTGCATCCTTCTCTTGAAATTGACATAGAGACTTCAATTGGCCATCTTGAAAGTACACTCATGATGAAGCATCACTTAAATTTATTGAAACTTGAAAAGGAATCCTTGACACATCCATTGTCTTAGGATGGAAAAAACCTAATTATGATAGTCATAAAATACTCTTAAATTGATTAAATCCTCATGGACACTTGTTATTCATTATATAGTATCCACTCGCTATCCCTTCCAAACTTATCTTCACATTTGTCACTCAATTGTCTAGTAGTTTCTCAAATAAGGTTCATTAAAAAGATGTTAGACATATCCTCAGACCTTTTTTTCCTTCTAATATATCATATGTAATTTTATGAATCTCAACACAACACTTATCATCTTTCTCACATGCAGTCACTATGTCTTCTCATTGTGCTAGTTCATATTACCTAAAATGAATGAACTAGTAGATAGGTTTCCATGTTTGACTAAGGTGAGATATTATTATTAATAGTTGAAATAAGTATCTAAATACCTCCCCCAATTAATTTCATTCAACAATTTATTTCTTCACCTATAGAACACATCAAAACTTGCATAAAAATGTAAAATAGGCATGTCTGTACAAGTGATAGTATAGACCAATTTGTTTTAAAGGAGCCTAAGAGAGTATTTCACAATTAAAAAACACTTTAAATTCCAAATTACCCCCTCTAAGTACATAGTTTTTCATATTTTCTCCATCAAGTCTTAAACAAGGGTTTAAGGAGGGTTTTGGGTTATTTTACTTAGTAATAATTCATGAAGGTTAGATATCCAACCTTAGATATAAATCCACAAATTTGGATTTCATTACCTTCCTAAACTACCCCTATCTTCTTGAGGTACCATGCAATGTGTCCATACATATCTGATCATTTGAAAATGGCCTCTCAAGATTTATCTTGCATTCTAGGTACCCCTGTCATAGAATTGGGTTAAAATGACCAACTTGGTATAAGTATTTGCAAAACAATGGCTCTGATCAGAATTATATCTCCCCTTGAATTTTATCAAGTGACTTAGGAAGGTTATGTGGTCATGAAAATGGAACTAGGCACTTGTAGGTCTTAGGCCTAGTTCTGAGCCTAATAGGCTTAACTATGTTTGATGGCCTATGGCAATATTTGATTAGTTTATTAGGACTATGAGTGATTATAAACATTTATTTTCCTTCATTCCAAATATTCATACATTTATACAATTCCTCTTTGTTCCCCCTTTTATCTTATCAACATTTACATACTATGCCTATAAGATGGTCATGATAGTGGAGTCCCCTTTATCTGAGATAAAATAGAGGGAATCTCCCCTATCTTCCTGACCAAAATAATACCATAGAGAGATAACTTAGGTAATTAGGACCTTTTACATTTAATTTAAATACCTGACCATATTTTCAAAGTACCCAATGCTCCAAAACCTAAAACTAGTTCCTCAAGCCTAGTGACTGTGCAGGGTTTTGGACTGATTGTAGGTTGAGGCTATAAACCTAGTCCTTTATCTACCTATTTTCATATTAGGATCAACTTAAATTTTTTTTTGACAATTTTGAATATGGATTCAAATTGTTTACCCACCTTACACATTTTCCAACCTTTAAAACCATCTCACTCAACCAACCTAGGCTAGTCTGTAGACTGAGTTAATTGTGTCACCTATAGGTGATAATCAAGGAGAAAACAAAGGGCCCCTATGTTGAGGCATTTTCCTATTTTTGGTGTTTTGACATAAATTTTCTCATTTATTTCAAGGTTAAAATGTATGTCACTAATGTCAAGGTCAATGTTGATGTCATGCATGGTGAAGTGGTATGTGACAAGGAAGTCTTATGACAAGAGAGAAGTTGAAGGCAACTTATTGTATCTCTATTGAGAGATAATTTTAAGGAAAAATATTAGTTATTCTAATGACATTTCAAGGTCAAATATCAATGTACAAGGTAAGCATACTTTTGAGCACTAGTCTTAATGAGCATTGTCATATCATGAGCATGTGTATGAAGATGGTGGTCTAGAAATATAGATACACATAGGTATGAGTGGATGTTTAAGGATGAAAAATAATTCATATGAAGTTTTGAAACACTTAGGAAAGTTTCAAGGTAAGCCTTCAGGGGTAAAGTCTTAAGCCTAAGCTGGAAAGCAGACTAGTCCTAGACCATGTCTCACCTAATGAAGCATCCTGAGGTGTTATCAAGATCTATAAAGGATGAAAATCAGTGGTAGATCATGTGAGAATATATTTGAAACTATGTAAAAATATTTAGAAGGTAGATAATATTTCAAAAGAGGATTCGGGTCTAATTCATGAATTATTCATTTGTATGAATTAACTTAGTGAGAAGGCATAGGCTTGGTAGCATGAGAGGTAAGTAGTCCGAGGCTTGTGAGAATAATATTGGTAGTTTTTGAGCATGGTATGAGGTTTTATGACATTATTATAATGTTTTTATAATGGTACAAGAGTTTTTAAGGTGTGTTCAAGGTTTTAGTGTGACTGATAGTTTAAGCCCTAATGTGCAACGAGACCTATTGTGGCCTAATGAGGGATCAAGTTTAGTTTCCAAGGTGATATATCTCATGAAAGAATTTTTAGATGTGTGAGAGGTTTTTTCAAGTGTGTTTACCAAGTCTAAATTCAAAGTCTAAAGGATAAATCATGAAATGTGGCTTTAAGGTTTCTATGTGCAATGAATGAGGTATTGTAGACCTGAGAATGATTTTATTATGCTCATTAACACATGAAACCTTTGAATGAGGATCCATGTATTTCATATTATTTTATTAAGTTTCATATCTCAAATATCTTGGCATTATATTTTGGATTGAGGACTTAAGCTTTATGAACGATTGTTAAGAGCGGAAGGCAATCTAAACCCTCTATACAACCCTAATAGTGACCCAATATGGAATATGTGATTCAAAAGTACTCAAAATGTTTTGGTTTACCTATTATTATTATTTTAGGCTGTATCCAACTCTCACAGGTACCTCTAGGTGGCATTATTTTATCAGAAGAGTGAATTGAAGCTAAAGAAAACCCCTTATTTCTCAGATTTTTTAGATCATAGGTAGAGTTGACTAGGTCAAAGAATAAAAATGATTTGAGGATGATGTAGTTGAATTTTATTTTGTGTCCATATAATTTTTTTATCAGGTTATATACTTTAAATATGTTAAATCAGTCATAGAAGGTGGCCTATCTCTAAAAGGCCTAGTGAGGAAGACAGTGAGAAAACTAGGCAGAAGTGGGAATGAGATTAGGGATATGTTTCTATGGATTAGGGATGGATCCAATTACTTAATTTTGTTATTAAATAAATGTAACACATATCCCTATTGAATATAATATTTGGAGACATGTTTATGTCAAAAAGTTTCTCTCAAACTGACTTGTCTAACATAGTGAGGTCTGTGTACAGTGAAGCCATGAGATTGGTATATAAGACCAATATTGATATTGAATATTATATTATATTTATTTTAATATATTATAAGGATGTTTAAGTATTAATAAACCTATTTTAATTTCATTAAAATGAATCTATAGGTGTTCTAAATCATTATTTCCATCACTGTGTTTTGGAGCATTCAAGCAATTTTTCGTGTGTTAGTAAGATTAGTGTTCCTGAGTCATTATACATAGAGTTGAAGAATACAATGAACATAATTTTTTTATTTAGGTATCATAGATTAATTTTAATTTATTTTTATTAATTATAATCTCTTATGAATTTATGAAAATTTAAAGGTTCTTGACTAGTTTTTTAGGCCTATTTGCAGTTTTGAGTGCACATATTAAAGTGGTTAGTTTAAGGTATTTTGACCTATATGGTGAAGTATAAATAACCTGCTGATTACCTTGAGGTAAAAAAGGTTATATTTATGTTATTAATTTATATTTTTATGTGGAAAAAGAGATTTTATGCTTTAGATATTCAAAGTAGACTTTCTAATAATGAGAAGGCTTAATTATGAGTAGGCCTAATGGTGTGGTTCAAGGAGTGAAATGATATAAATGGTGTTGGAGACCTAAATTGAGATTATAATGGGCCTAAATGAAGCATTTTTGAAGTATTTAATCCATTTTTTTAGGCTAAATATGTTCCAAGTTGGTCAAGGTGAAATGTGTGCTTTGAGAAGGCCTAATTGCACTAGGTTACCTTTGAGTTTATAATGGGTGGTGTTGGAGACCTAAAGTGAGATTATAATGGGCCTAAATGAAGCATGTGTGAAGTTTTTAATCCATTTTTTGGGCTAAATATGTTCCAAGGTGGTCAAGGTGAAATGAGTGCTTTGAGAAGGCCTAATTGCACTAGGTCATTTAGAATATTGAGTGAATGAATGAATGAAATAGAATTTTGGAATCCAGGTAGATGGATTGATTACCTTGAGGTAAAAAAGGTTCTATTTATGTTATTAATTTATATTTTTATGTGTAAAATTTGAGTTTATGCTTTAGATATTCAAAGTAGACTTTCTAATAATGAGAAGGCCTAATTGTGAGTAGGCCTAATGGTGTGGTTCAAGGAGTGAAATGATAAATGGTGTTGTAGACCTAAATTGAGATTATAATGGGTGTAAATGAAGCATGTGTGAAGTTTTTAATTCATTTTTTTAGGCTAAATATGTTCCAAGGTGGTCAAGGTGAAATGTGTGCTTTGAGAAGGCTTAATTGCACTAGGTCTCCTTTAGGCCTAATGGTGGTTTTGGATTCCAAGGGTGATCTAAGTATGCATAGGTTTATGTCTAACCAAGATATGTGAGATCAAGAGTCATGTATAAGAATAAGTTTTAATAGGTGTAATTTGACTAGTTATAATATTGAGTGAATGAATGAATGAAATAGAATTTTGGAAACTAGGTAGATGGATTGAAGACCATCACAGAAGTGTTTCAAATATGTCATGAATTTATAAAAATAATTCTATATATGATGATATAGTTGAGTGAAGAGGCCTAATAGGTTGTTTGAGAGAGATATAAGAGTGTTAAGATCAAAATAAGGTGATCATAATTAGTTGAGTGAGAAACAAGTATCTAAAGGTGATCATAAGTTCCAAGTGGCTGAGTTAGTATTGATTTACCTAGGGAGTTGGTGCCTCCTTGAAAGTTGGTGCTTGTTAAATGCCTAGTTAAGTTGGTGCTCCTTGTGGGGTTGGTGCCTCACTAAATATTAATTTATTACTTATAATACTATCATCCAAGTTGTGTTTTAATGGGTTTTATCCCTCATGATGTTTTCCCACATATCTCTTGTGTTTATATGTTATATTCTTATGTGGATGTTTGTTTATGCATTGAGTTATGTATGTGTTTAAATGAATGACAAGTGAATGACAAGTGAAACAAAATGATTTTTTCAAATGAAATAATTCACCCCCTCTTAGTTTTTGTACTTATAATAATTGGTATCAAATTAGGTATTTTGAATGAGGCCTAATTGCCTAAAGGAGATCCTAATCAAGCAAAGATGACTAGTCAAACACAAGGTGGTTTCTCTACAAGTAAGGATCTATTGTTCAATGGATCTAATTATGCCTTTTGTAGTGTCAGGATGAGAACATATTTGATGTCTCAAGGTAATTATGTTTGGCAATCAGTTTTTAATGGATATACTACACCCCTTATTCCCCTACAGATGCAACAAGTAAGAAGGCTAGTGATAACAAATTAATAGTAACAAATGGTATTCTTTATGGCTTATCAGAGGCAGATCTTATGAAGGTGATGTACTATATGTATACTAAAGAGATGTGGGAAAACTTGAAGACTATCAATGAGAGATACTCCAAGGTCAAATTGGCTAAAAGGTAAACCCATATAAGATAATTTGAAATCTTAAGGATGAATGAAGATGAGGCCATTATAGCCTACCTATTGAGAGTTTATGAAGTGGTCAACATCATAAGAGGCCTAGGCGAATAATTGAAAGAGTCTAATATTGTTCCAAAGGTGTTGAGATCTCTAACTCCTAATTTTGATTCTAAAGTGTCTATTGTTAAAGAGATGTAGGATCTAGACAAACTAGAGATGGATGGACTTCATGGCACCCTAACAACATATGAGATGAGGATAAGTGAAGGAAGACCTACAAAGAGGGAAGCTACATTCAAAGTAGAAAATAATTCAAAGGAGAAGAAGACACAAATTAAGAAAGTTAAAGACAATGATGATTCTAATATTGATGATGAGGAGCTAATAGCTATGTTTTTAATAAATTTGAAAACTAATTTAGATAAATACAAGGGTAAGCTTCCCTTCAAGTGTTTTGATTATGGATAAATTGGACACTTTTCTAAAAAATGGCCTCATAATCATAATATAAAGGATGATGAATAGCATGATTAAGGTCATGATGATGATAATAAGTCTTACAAGTCTGATAAGAACAAGAAAAGCTTCAAAAAGTATGATGATAAGAAGTTTTTTTAAAATAAAATAAGCTTTTACACTAAGGAAGACAACAACTCATCTGATGGGAGTGAGATAAGTGGTTCTAAAAGTGATCATGAAGGTGTTGATCATGATGTTAATGAAGTTTTCTTCATGGCTGGGGAAGAAATTTATTCAAATTAAGAAGAATCCATGTGGTTTGGGGTTACTATTAGTGATTTAGATGAAGAAGAAGATGAGGTGGACTTTGAGTTTGAGTTGATGAATTCTTTGGAAGAACTAAAGATGGTGAAGAATAAGAATAAGGTGATGAGGTCTCTTATCAAACACTATTATGAGCAAATTAATTTATTTGAAGATAGATTGGGCAACAAAAACTCCAAGGAACAAGAAGAAATGGTCAAACATGTGGAGACTCAAATTGATATTGTGAATACAAGCCTAAAGGATAAATAAGAAGAATGTGAAAGGTATATAACTAAAGTGGATGCCTTGAGAGCTGATTTGGATTAGGCATAAAGTAAGTTTAATTCCTTCGTGAAGTTTGAAATGTGTACCAATGATCTAGATAACATCCTGATTAGTCAAAAGACTCTTAATGAAAAAATAGGTCTTGGTTTCAATGGAGACAAAAATAAGAATACTAATGTGATCAAGGAGAATATAACCTTAAAGGTCAATAATCAATCAAGGAATGATGGTACTGGAAAAATGAAGACTAATCTTATCAATCAGCCTAATGATATAATGTATGTTAATCCTTTCAATGGTAATTGTTATTCATGAAACCAATTTGGTCATAGAGCAAGGCATTGTAAAAGACCCTCCAAGAATGAATATGCATAGAACTATGAGGAGAATAATCAGTCAAGAGGTATGGGTAGTGTTGTGTTTACATCAATAGGAATAATGTGTTTTAATTGTCAAAAAGTTGGTTAGATTACAAAGTTTTGTAAGCATGTATTTGTTAGCTAAAATTTTTTCACCCTATTTTAAAACTATTTTTTCACCCTATTTTAAAACTATTTTTTGAATTTTAAAAATTATGTTGTCTTGCTAAAATACATGGTGGGAGCCAATGACTCAAAATATTCTAGTCTTATTATAGCTTTTCATTTTATGTGATTAAATTAAATATGGCTATTGAAGTGTTTGTCATTTTCATTACTTTTTCATTCTAAAAAATTTATTTCAAGTGATTCTAGTTATCCACTTCAACAACAAAATTGTTGTCATAGTTATCTCTATTTGGCATATTGAATAATAGGGTACACCAAGTTGGTATCTTATTCTTCAATTTTCCATAATGAGTTTGGAAAATACCATAAACTCCTCACTTTTTGGAATCAAGCATCTGTTATACATTTTTATTGCACATTTTAGTGTATCATTATATATTTGGTATAACAGGATTCTACCAACTTCATTTTAGGTAATCTATGGATTAAATTCTATTTACCAATAAGATAATAAACCAAATTCTTAATGATTAAAGGCATCAAAGTTTGTAGGTCCTAGTTTTTAACATAAGTTTCAAAAAAATATATAACTTATATTGATGACTTCCACAGGAGTGATAGCAGTTTACATTTCTTACCATGATGCATTTGGTGTAGAAACATTATTATAGCTTTATCTCATATAATTTATAGATTCAATCTTGGTGACTAAATAATAATAAATTAAGGTCTTAAAAATAAATTCTTTAATAATGGAAAACATCAAGCATTCAAGTTCTACATAATATAAGTTTTTGACATAATATTCATAGCCTATATGGGTAAACTTCCAAATGCATGGCATTATTTGAGTAATGGGGTATTTTGACTCAAAGAGTAAAAAAAATAATTATAATATCCAAGCGTCAATGGGTGTGGTCATTAAGTGACTGTAAATGAATGTCATGACTTAAAATTTTCCCCCTTATTCATTTTGTTACATGACCAAGATGACATCTAATATTGTGCCAAAGTGAAATAGCATGAAAAGGGTAAGCACATCATGATAAAGGACAACACCATTTATAAGCATTTAATGTGCTTTTGGGAGGTTGAAAAGTTTCATGTTAAACAACAAGCTTTTGATTTTGCCTTTGGATTAATTTGGAAGTATGCTAAGCTTGGTCAAGCTATTTGGGTAGCGCTTGTGTACATTTGTTTTTAACATTTGCAGCCCACATTTATTTTTGTACTCTCTCCTTAAGAGGATAAAAAGGAAATGAAATCTCCATCAAGATTTTTAGTTTTTCAAAATTCATAATGACAATGAAGTTAAGGAACATGCTTTCATGAATTTTTCAATGAATTTGTTGAGGTAACTTTGTAGTGTGGACATGATGAACTTATATGGGATTTTCTTTTGGAGCACATTTTCTATTGACAGGTGAGTTTTCTTAATAGAAAACCCACTCAGATGTTTTAATTTTTCTTTATATTTCTAGAATTTTGTCATGCAATAAAGAGGTATTTTGGATTTGGTAAAATGCTTTTATCAGATATCCATGCAAAATTGGTGACTTTTTAGTTGGCACCATTTATTTATTTAATTTTATTGAGGTTTTGTTGGGTTCAGCTCCATTTATTTCTTTTCCTCTCTTTGAGTCCATTTTTGAGATGAAGCTAAGATTTTTAACCTGTGACAATGGAATGTTTGGGGTTTTTCCAAGTTTTGATTTGGGTATTTAAAAAATTGATTTTCGAGCAGTATTTCATGATGCCATGGTTAAATAAATTTTGGATTTGTAAAATTGTATGTTGAAATAAATTTCTTACCTGCTGGTGGGTATTTTGCTCAAAATATTTGTATTAATATACTTGGGGTTTCATAAAATTTTATGGTAGAACTACTAGGTTTTCTGAGATAAAAAATATATTTGCTGAAATTATTTTTGATTGAAGTTTTAGTTTCAAAACCTAATGGTTTTGATCATAAAACTCAATAATTTATTTTCTTAAACAAATTTTCATTCCATTTGAAGACATACCATTTGCTCTTGGAACTATGATGATTTTTTCTCACTCAGCAGTATTTTAAAAACTTTGATTACTGGTTACATAAATAAATTTCATTGTTTAGTATTGGCAAAGGGAATGTATTATAAAGATTGGGAATAATGTTCTAATTTATGAAGTGCATTTTCAGAATTATTTATTTTGAGACCTCATTTTATGTATCCAATTTTTGATATAAATATCAGAGTTCAAAGCAAATGAATAACAATGGAGTTGGTCATACATGAAGGACACATGGATTAATTTTTCTATTCTGATCATTTTGAAATTAATTATTTGACATAACTTGCTATTTAAGAATGTAGATTTAGATTTCTTCAATTTTGATGATATTTGAAAAATTATGTAACCTGATGTATTTTTTATTCAAGTTTAACACTTTTAGTTTTTTATTAAGTAATGAAATCTTATATGTCTAGTTGTATCTATTTTAATCATAACATTATGGATTGATATTTTAAGACAAGTTTACTAGAGTCATTTCATTGTGGGGCCCCCACTCAAGTGTTTATTCAATCTTTTAAAAATATTTTAAAGAGGTTTATTATGTTCATTATGATCTTAAAATTTTCCTAAAGCCTATAACTTTATTTTATAAAGTTAATTTAACTTTAAATTATAAAGTTCCTTTTCTAAATTTTAAATTATAAGTTAGTTGTTAAACCAACTAACTTCTTGATAAAGATTATAAAGGCATGACAACCTCATTATCAAAAGGAGGAACTCTTACAGGGAAATGCGATAACTCTCACTTTCATTTATGCTCCTTTTCTGATAATAAGTCTCTAAGATGATTATTATTTGTAGAAGATAGACACTCACTCAATCTGATGGCATAACTATGGTTCATTTATTCTAGGTATATCCAAGTTTACTTTCAATTTTTTTTAATTTTTTAGTTAATATTTGGGAAATTTGATGTTTTGATGAATGCAAATTTACATTCATATACACCAAAACCTTGCTATCACTTGAATACTGATGAACAAATCATGCCTACCGTGATAGAAGTTTGAAGTTTACACATGTTGTAATGTCTCTTTTCAAAAATTGTAATCTATATATTTTATTTATTAATGAAATCATTTCTTATTTTGGGGTTTCTCAATCATCTCTTATTTTTTGATTTGGCTTAACGTCTCCTCTATGTATTATATCTTTAATGTAATGTTTCTTTCTTTCTTTATTTTATTTTGTTTAGTTAATCATTTTTGTTTAGTTATTCATTCTCCTTTGTTTGTTTTCTTTTGTCTCTTCTCGATCCCTTATTTATCACTCTTTGTTTGCAACAACCCACTTTTCATTTGGAGAAACATTTATGACATTTGAAACTAAAACATCATTTTCAGACTTAAAATATACATATGTTTCTAAATATAGACTTATTTTGATTCACACTTTGTTTTCCGTCCCTTTTCTTAGACTTGTTTCATTATACTTTTGGTTTATCTATGAGTTTATTTATAAAATATTAAAGTTAGAATATAGGACATTATTTGAAATACATAATTTATTGAATCAAGTTTCTATTCTTTAAGAGTTTATCTAATTAATAGATTTTCTCTGTCGGATAGAATAGATTATAGTTTATTATGTAAACTGATTCATAATTTAGTGGATTTTTGATTTGATATATCAAATATGTTACATTTAATGACTTATTAGCGACATTCAATTTATCTTTTATATCATCAAACCCAAGCACATCTTTAATATTTATGAGTTATAATTCAAGGATATTTGAATACAAGTTTATTCATAAAATCATTATTCGAGACCATCTTCTTTATGAAAACACTTCATCCACCTATTACTCACATCAACTAAAACAATCCCTTTTAAGAAAGATATTATTTTCCTAGAACTTGGTCAAGTGTGTAACTCAATACAACTTGACTTTTAAAAAACCATTACGCACCTTGAACTTATTTTTTAGTCATAAGAATCCCACGATTAGATTGGTACAATTCCAATTTGACCTTCATGATAAGTAAAAGGGTTTATTCATTTACAAAATAATTTTTACCATCAACATGATTCTCAAGTCAAAACAAGAAGATTGAGGACCCTAGAGTGAAAAAAATAAGACAAGATAGTGAATGGAGACCAAAGGTAGCTAAGGTGAATGATGATCAACATGCAAGTCCAAGTGGACTATTTACCATGGTGGAACATATTTCATATGTAAAGGAGTATCAATAATTCTCCCTATCAGCTTAGGTTGTGGATGAAGGAGTCAAGACAAATGGACCAAGTCAAAATGTTGTTAAAATGAGGATTGAAGAGATCAAGCCAAAGAGGCTATTCAATCCTAAGAGGATCATGAAGAAAGTATAGTCTAGTGAGGACATGGAGATTTGGGAATCTCCAAAAAAAAAATTATTTTTAGTACCTTAGAGAAGAGGTGACTCTATTAGGGTTCATGGAGGTACTTAGCTAGTGAGTAGTAGCATGAAGGATGCTTGGTCTTTAGGAAAGATTTATATTCTATGTTTTAGATCCAAAGTTCAGTCAATAATTTGTTGTAGGTGTGATTGCAAGAGATGGGTTAGAAGGTATTTATATGATGACTTGATCAAACTAGGTCACATTTATAACATAATTTGAATACCTCATGGAGATAAGGGGAACCAATCATGCTCCAAGAGCAGGTGTGTTTGAAAAGAAAATCTATAGCAGTTAGTTGTGAGCCTCATCTATGTTGATTTTGAAAAAAAGAGAGCGATATTATTTTGAGAGAAAATGTGTGTTTTTATAGGTCTAAGGATTAGATAGTTTTCAAGAGATGACCCTTTGTCATTAATGTCAAAGGGGTAGAGAGTTCAAGTTTGGGAACAAGGTCAGTTTAAGATCCAACTTGGGGAGATGAGAATGATAAACATCATTTGAGTGTTTATAATAAATGATAAAGCAGTATATTATTGAGGTTTTTTCTTATTTTTGGTGTTGTGACATAAATGTTATCATTGATGGCAAGGTCAAAGTTTATGTCATGCATAGTGAAGTGGTATGTGACAAGGAAGTCTTATGACAAGAGAGAATTTGAAGTCAACCTGGTAATTATTTTGAGGTTGATGGCATGTCAAGGTCAAAGATTAAGATATAAGGTAAGCGTACTTTTGAGAACTAGTTTTAAGGAGCATTGTCATATCATGAGCATGTGTATGAAGATGGTGGTCTGGTAAAATGGATACACACAGGTATGATTAGATGTTTGAAGATGCCCAATCATGCATATGAAGTGTTGAAACATTTAGGAAAGTTTCAAGTTAAACCTTTAGGGATAAAATCTTAAGCCTAGGCATGCAACCAAACTAGTCTTAGACCCTACCTGACCTAATGAGGAGTCTTGAGGTGTTATCAAGATATATGAAGGATGAAAATTAGTGGTATAGCATGTGAGAAGATATTTGACACTATTTAAACATGTGTATAAGGTAGATAAGCTTTCTGTTAAGGTGTGGAGCCTAAAAGCTTCACATATGAGTGCATTACCAAAGTTGTAGGTTTACACAGTCACCGACGTCAGTCAAGAGTGACCGACGTCAGTCAGGTGCAGTTGAAGAGACGCTAGCATCGGTAGAGGATCGGCTGATGTCAGTCATAGGCAAGCAGGCAGGAACTGGCGTCGGTTACCTGTGTGTCCAGAATGTTATTTTAGAGGACAAAACCAAGTGTTTGCATGATGAGTTTAAGTCTTAGTCTTAAGTTCACATCTCTATTATTAGTAAGATTGTTTTTAGAGCCCTTGTTCAAGAGGCTTAACTGTTGGTTGTAAGTGCATGCTCAAGTTTCCTAATTCTATATGTAGAATTATATCTTCTTAGCTTAGTGTGGTTGTAGTAGTTCATTATATGTGAATGTTGAAGAATAGTACAGAGTTGTATCAATCCAAGTTATTGGAGTTGATTGTACTTGAGAGAGAGAGCTCTTGAGGGATAGAGATCTAGAGAGAGATCTTGTGCATCTAAGAGAGGTGTGGAAGAAAAAAGTTTCTTCAATTGTATTCCTTTTGTAAAGAGTTTAATACAAGTTTTCAAGGTGGTTTCTTGTATCTCTTGTTCTTTGCTATTATCTGATTCTAGTTACTTATCTATCTGATTTAATTCCACAATTTATTGCTTTCATAAGTGTAATCATATTGTTGGTTAATCCCCAACAAGTGGTATCAGAGCCTTGGTTGTAAGTTTAGAGTTTGATATCTAATAATTGGTATCAAAGCTCAGGTTCACTAATAGGTGGTTCAGATCTGTGTAGTGTGTATTGATTACAGGTTGCTCACAGGAGTTTCTGCAGGGATTTCTATTTGAGTGGGAGAAGCAATGGCAGAAGAAAGTAAATTGAGAATGGAGAAGTTCAATGGCAAAAATTATCAACATTGGAGAATGTAGATAGAGGACTATCTGTATCAGAAAGATCTATACTTACCATTAGGTGGGATTGCAAAGAAGCCCACAGACATGGATGATGAAGAATGGGAAGTTCTTGACAGAAAGGCTCTGGGGTCTATAAGACTGAGTCTAGCATCTACTGTGATATCTAATTTATCACAGGCAAAAAAAATGGTAGAGTTGATGACTACTTTAGCAAATTTGTACGAAAAACCCTCAGCTTCTAATAATATATATCTTCTGAAGCAGCTATTTAATTTGCATATGCAAGAAGGTGGATCTGTATCTAATCACCTGAATGATTTCCATGGTATTGTAAATCAATTAAGTTCAGTCAAAATTGTATTTAATGATGAAATAAAAGCTCTTTTAATATTATGTTCTTTGCCTGAAAGCTGGCATAGCTTAGTAATGGCAGTTAGCAATACTGCATCTGCATCAAATATTTTAAAAGTAGAGGATGTTGTTAGTGTTATCTTGAATGAGGAAATTCATAGGAAAAGCACAGAAGAGACATCTAGGACGCTTTAAGTTTTGAGAGCAGGGGAAGGCAAAAAGAGAAGAGCAAGAAAGGGAGATCAAGATCTAAGTCTAAGGGGAGAGGTAGATCCAAATCTAGAAATGGCAGGAAGTCACAATGCTGGAATTGTGGAAAGATGGGGCACATAAGCAGAGATTGCTGGTCAAAGCCTAAGGAGGACAATCAGCACAAAGGAAAAGAAGAAGCAAAGGTTGCAGGTATTGCACAGGATGCTTTAATATTCTCTTTGCATAATAATAAAGAATTTTGGGTGTTAGATTCTGGTGCATCTTTTCATGCTACCCCTAATAGGGAATATTTCTGTGACTATATCCATGGAGATTTTGGAATAGTGTATCTAGGGGATGATGAGCCTTGTAAGATTATTGGCAAAGGTAAAGTGTAGCTGAAAATGCAGAATGGCAACACATGGGTGTTGAGAGAAGTTATGCATGTTCTTAGCTTGAAGAGGAATTTGATTTCTGCAGGAAAGTTAGGGGATGAGGGTTGTATAGTAACTCTTACAGCAGAATCTTGGAAGGTGACCAAGGGTACACTTGTTATGGCCAGAGGTAAGAGAGTAGGTACTCTCTATTTGTGTAATTGTGTTACTAACAATTCTCCTTCTGTATTATCTACTTCAGATGTGGATGCAAAATTGTGGCACTCAAGGCTTAGCCACATGAGTGAGAAGGGGATGTCAATTCTCAAGTCTAAAGGTAAGCTTTTAGATTTGAAAAGCATGGATCTAGAATTTTGTGAGCACTGTGTATTTGGAAAATAGAAAAGGGTTAGTTTTCTCAAGACTGGGTCTACAAAGAAGCATAAGTTGTAACTTATTCACACAAATCTGTGGGGACGCTCAGGTAGCTTCTATTGGAGGATCACAGTACTATGTTTCATTCATAGATGATGCTACAAGAAAGGTATGGATCTATTGTATTAAGAAGAAATCTGATGTATTTGAGACTTTTAAGATTTGGAAAGCTATGGTTGAGAATGAAACAGGCAAAAGATTAAAGTGCCTGAGATCTGACAATGATGGAGAGTTCTGCAGTTATAAGTTCAACTGGTATTGTTATATGCATGGATTCCATAGGCAAAGGACGGTTCCAAGGACACCTCAGTAGAATGGAATTGCTGAAAGGATGAATAGAACAATCATGGAGCATGCAAGATGTATGAGATTGCATGTTGGTTTGCCCTTAGAGTTTTGGGCAGAAGTTGTTGACATTGCAGTGCCCTGATTAATAGAGGACCCTCTACAGCTCTGAATGGTAGAATTCCAGAAGAGGCTTGGATAGGTAAAAAGGTAGATCTCTCATTTCTCAAAGTTTTTAGTTGTGAAGCCTTTGTGCACATAGATAAGGAAAATAGAAAGAAGATGGATGCTAAGTCTATGAGGTGCATATTTATTGGCTATGGCTCAGATG
Organism: Torreya grandis; assembly: GCA_037957365.1. Taxonomy (NCBI): domain Eukaryota; kingdom Viridiplantae; phylum Streptophyta; class Pinopsida; order Cupressales; family Taxaceae; genus Torreya; species Torreya grandis. The sequence continues at coordinate 1,124,303 of JARHVA010000215.1, read as the reverse complement.
ATTTTGGTTTCAAATTTTGGAATCTAGGAACTAACAAGATAATTAGGAGCTGTGATGTTGTTTTCAATGAAAAAGTGATGTATAGTGATCAGCTGAAGAAGCTGAATCAATTTGGGTAGAGAAACAGTGAATTGGACAAGGTGATGGTCCAAAATGAGCTCATGGGAAAAAGAAATAATCACTTGCAGGAAAACACAGAGACCGACATCGATAGGATAAGAACTGGCATCGGCAGAATAGAAATTGATGTCAGTCATACAAAGACCGATGTCGGCAGAATAGGCACCGACGTCGATCAGGCAGAACTGACATTGGCCAGTAACAGGGCTAGAGGTGATCGAGGTCGGTCACTATCAGAGAATTTGGGTGGACAGCGTGTTGTGAATGAGTCTCAGACACCCATCAGGATGTCAAAAAGGGTAAGTAACCCTCCAATTAGATATTCTCCTTCATTATTCTATTTATTGCTACCTGATGGTGGAGAACCAGAGAGTTTTGAAGAAGTAATACAAGTGGAGTCCAAGAGTCAGTGGGAGCGTGGCATGGTTGAGGAGATGGAGTCCTTAAGAGAGAACCAAACATGGGATTTGGTTGAGTTGCAAGCTGGTAAGAGAACACTGAAGAACAGATGGACCTACAAGTTGAAGGAAGGTGAGAATGGACAGATGAGATATAAGGCCAGATTGGTAGTGAAAGGATTTGCACAAAAGCTAGGTATTGATTTTGGTGAGATTTTTTCTCTTATTGTTAAAATGACTTCTATACGGATTGTACTGTCTTTGGTTGCTGTTGAGGATTTGCATCTTGAGCAGCTAGATGTTAAGACAGCGTTTCTTCATGGAGATTTGGATGAGGAAATTTATATGGAACAGCCGGAAAGATCTGAGGTCAAAGGTAAGGAGAAGTTAGTGTGCAGATTGAAGAAAAGCTTGTATGGCCTCAAGCAAGCTCCTAGACAGTGGTATTTGAAATTTGATAGGTTTATGACTGAGCATGGCTACTATAGGTGTCAATCTGACCATTATGTGTATTTTAAGAGATTGGATAATGGTAGATATATTATTCTATTGTTGTATGTAGATGATATGATGGTTGTAAGATCACACATGTAGGATATCTCTGAGCTTAAGGTGAAATTATCTCAAACTTTTGCTATGAAGGATTTCAGAGCAGCAAAGAAAATCCTTGGCATGAGCATTAAGAGAGACAGGAAAAATCATAGGTTGATATTGTCTCAAGAGGATTATGTGGACAAGGTGTTGAAATGGTTCAATATGCAGGATGCTAAACCGGTAAGCACACCTTTGGCTGGACATTTTAAGTTGAGTAAAGAACAATGTCCTAATTCACATGATGAGGTAGAGTACATGAGTAAGGTTCCATATTCTTCCACAGTAGGAAGTTTGATGTATACAATGGTGTGTACAAGACCAGATATTGCCCAAGCAGTGGGTGTTGTAAGTAAGTATATGGCCAATATAGGAAAGGAACATTGGAAAGCAGTTCAGTGGATCCTCAGATATCTGAGAGGAACCAGCAGTAGGCACTTGTGCTATGGAGGTTCAGATACTTCTCTACATGGTTATGTAGATTCAGATATGGCAGGTGATTTGGATGGCAGGAGGAGCACCACAGGATATGTTTTCACTATAGGTGGAATGGTGGTTAGCTGGATATCAAAGTTACAGAAGGTTGTTGCCTTGTCAACTACAGAAGCAGAGTATATTACAGCCACAGAGGCTAGCAAAGAGATGATATGGATGACACAGTTCATGGAAGAGATTGGAAGGGAGCATGGGAGTTGCAGATTATACAGTGATATTCAGAGTGCAATCCATTTGGCTAAGAATTCAGCTTTTCACTCAAGAACCAAGCACATACAGCTTAGGTACCACTTCATAAGATAGGGATTGGAAGATGGCAAGTTGAAGCTGGAGAAGATCCATACAGACAAAAATCTTGCTGATATGTTAACCAAGCCAGTTACAAAGGAGAAGTTGAATCTTCATTCAACTTCTGTTGGTCTTCATGATTGAGTTGAAGATGGAGGAGCTAGAAGATGTTGCTGTATAGGTACTGGTGCAGCTGTTTATCTCTAAGTGGGAGCTTGTTAAGGTGTGGAGCCTAAAAGCTTACATATGAGCGCATTACCAAAGTTGTAGGTTTACACAGTCACCGGCATCGGTCAGGAGCGACTGACGTCGGTCAGGTGCAGTTGAAGAGATGCCGACGTCGGTAGAGGATCGACCGACGTCGGTCATAGGCAAGCAGGCAAGAACCGGTGTCGGTTACCTATGCGTCTAGAATGTTATTTTTGAGGATAGAACTGAGTGTTTGCATGATGAGTTTAAGTCTTAGTCTTAAGTTCGCATCTCTATTATTAGTAAGATTGTTTTTAGAGCCCTTGTTCAAGAGGCTTAACTATTGGTTGTAAGTGCATGCTCAAGTCTCCTAATTCTATATGTAGAATTAGATCTTCTTAGCTTAGTGTGGTTGTAGTAGTTCATTGTATGTGAATGTTGAAGAATAGTACAGAGTTGTATCAATCCAGGTTATTGGAGTTGATTTTACTTGAGAGAGAGAGCTCTTTAGGGATAGAGATCTAGAGAGAGATCTTGTGCATCTGAGAGAGGTGTGGAAGAAAGAAGTTTCTTCAATTGTATTCCTTCTGTAAAGAGTTTAATACAAGTTTTCAGGGTGGTTTCTTGTATCTCTTGTTCTTTGCTATTATCTGATTCTAGTTACTTATCTATCTGATTTAATTCTGTGGTTTATTGCTTTCATAAGTATAATCATATTGTTGGTTGATCCCCAACACTTTCATAGGAGGATTCAAGGCTTATTCATTTGCATGAAGAGACCTAGTGAGAAGGCATAGCCTTGGTAGCATGATGAGGTACGGAGTCTGAGGATTATGATAAAAATATTGGTAGTGTGTGATAATGTTATGAGGTGTTGAGAATAGTTAAAGTCTAAGTGTGACTAGCAGTTCAAGGCCTAATGTGTAAAGAGATCTAGTATGGCCTAATGAGGGGTTAAGTTCAGTTTCCAAGGTGTTATAGGTCATGAGATTATTTTCAAAGGTGTGAGAGGTTGTTTCAAGTGTTTTGACCTAGTATTAAAGAAAAAGTATGAAATGTGGTTTTGAGTTTTTGTGTGTGCACAAAATGAGATATTACAGACCCAAAAATGATTTTATTATGCTTATTAACACATGAAAAATTGGCATGAGGATCCAATAAGTTCATGGTAGTTGGGTAAGGGTCCTAGATCAAATATCCTAGTATTACTTTTTGGATTGAGGACCAAATCTTTATGAATGATTGTTAATATTGGAAGGTAATTTAAACCCTCTTTAAAACCCTAATAGTGACCTAATATGGAAGATTTGATTCGAAAGTAATAAAAATTGTTTATTTGGCCTAATATTATTATTTGATGTTTTATGAAACTCTCATAGGTACCTTTAGGTGGCATTGTTCTATTAGAAGAGTGAATGAAAGCTATAGAAACCCCTTATTTCTTATATTTTTGATATAGTAGGTAGAGTTGACCAACTAAAAACATGAAAATGATTAAAGTATGATGTGTGAGACATGTATCTTATGTCAATATAATTTTTTTATCAAGTTATATAATTTTAATATGTTAAACTGGTCATAAAAGTTGTCATATCGCTAAAAGGCCTGGTGAGGAAGATAGTGAGAAAACTAGGCAGAAGTGGGAATGAGATTAGGGATGTGTTACCATGGATTAAGGATGGATATAATTACATATTATTGTTATTAAACACATGTAACACATATCTATATTAGATATAAGATTTGGAGATGTGTGTGTATGGTATAAAGTTGCTCTCAAACTAACTTGTCTAATACAGTGAGGTTTGTGTACAATGAAGCAATGAGATTGGTCTATAAGACCAATATTTCTATTTAACATTATAATATATTTATTTAAATATGTTATAATGATGTCTAAAGATTGTATAAAACTATGGAAAGTCCATGAAAGTGAATCTATAGGTGTTTTAAGTCATTATTTCCATGACTATGTTTTGGAGCATTCAAGCAAGTTTTTGTGTTAGTAAGATTGGCGTTCCTGAGTCATTATGCATAGAGTTAAATATTTTATTACAAGACATTTCAATTACATGTAAATAATACATATAAAAATTTAATGTGTCACTATACATTATTTAACCACAGGATTCATACTAATTACATCCTCCTAGAAATAATATCACATCACATGGTATACATAGGAGTAAGTAAAGTATAATTTTATTCCATCCATGCATGAATGAATCATACATTATTATTTAACTCAAATAGGAAAATAATGCCTACAGTTCATACCACTTGAGTATGTTTCACATTCGTATTAAACTACAATTTTCCAATTACTACAATAAGATCCAAACAAATACACCTGATTATATCTCATAATATCATATTATAGTGTTCTAAGACATGACTACTAGTTTTTCCTCCATCAGTCATATAAATAATCTTAAATACGTGGAAACATAACTTCAATTCTATCAACTAGATATAGAAAAGCAAGACATAGCTTCCAAAAACACATAAAAGTCTTACCTATCATTTGTCACACTTTCAAGGTTGTATGTATACAACCATGATGTCCTACTAACTCCCATTAAACATAATAATCAAAGTAACAACCAACACACATATATTTACTTAGGTGTGGGTCTAGATATAATAAATACAATATGTATCATTCGGGTACTTTTCATACTATAGAAATATATGGCATCCCATACTATCATAGTTTAAAATTACATTTTATAAATAACCAAACTTATGTTCTTAGAAATCAAAGGCCTCATAATCCTAAAATATAGGCAAACAAGAAAAAATTATACCATTCAAGTATATCTTAGGCTTTATACTACATAATCTACACTCTTTAAGTAGACACAAGTATTTAGCGCAAACAATAATAACACATCCTACTAGCTTTATATACATAATTCTCAAGTAGTCATTCAAAATAATAGAAGAGAATTAGATAACTTATAAACTCATTATTATTTTTCATTTTAGTAACATAATCTATTTCTAGAAGGTTGTACCAAAGGGTTATAATTTATGGTTCTATAACTATATAACAACTTAATATCTAAAGATATATCCATATGTTCTAATGTACCTTTACAAGTTATACATTTGATTTAAATAGATCGATTGCTAATGTCAAAAGACTACCTATATACAATTTTTACTTTTCTTAAGTCAAATTGACATTAAAACTCCAATGAATATCTCAACATGATTTAAAAATATAAACCACTTGGGTATAACATCCTACTAAAAATATATAACTATTTTACTAATGTCCCAAAATATACCACTCACCAGATTCCATTTCTTACAAGAAACAATTGTCAAGCTAATTCTAAAGTGTCAGATAATATTTCACCATAAAATCTCCTTTTGATATCTTAACTCTACTTCTATAGATTGCTTACTTATGGTTATACTTTTGGTCCCTTAGACAATCTAAGACTCAGAATTAACCAACCCATTTTATCATAATCTTTGGTATATGACCCCACATACCCATTGAGATTATGTAATTATATTATATATTACGATTAGTGTTATATTTAGATTACAATTCATTTCTACGATTGATCCCAAGACATAAGGCTTATCATAATAAAATGGAATGCCACCAAACTTTTACAATAAACATATGATAATATGCATTATGTATCCTAGATAAATTAGGTAATGAGCTAGTAACATAGCAAACCTAATATCATATTTCTAACAAAATTTTGAAATATTTGAATTACTTACAGGATTTTGCATATGAATCTATCCACATATGGCTATCGTATAACTCTTATTAAAATATATTAATACAAACAATTTAATTATTAACTCAACCAATTTAATTATTAACTCATATATTTTAATTATTGGCTTAGCTATTTTAATTATTGGCTCAACTATTTTAATCATTTTGACACGAATTGTCAACATGCAGTAGCACCAATTTTCAACATAAAACATTTTATATTTATACACTCAACATTTATAATATATAAGGATCCTATGATAATCATGCTCATTATTTAAAATGAAACTCTAGATGGTAATTCAACTTGGAAACACAACTCGGTTCAAACCGTGATATGAAAATCTGAGGGAAAAATAAAGTTCAACCGAACATTCAATCTTGCATTAAAGAGCAACATATTTTATTTTATTAAAAAGATTTAGTAATATTTTAGTAGACACAAAATTTTAATTTAATACATGGTGATTTATATATATCATTTTAATGTTATACATAAAACTTTTAATATTATATACTTATCAATTTATATATATATATATATATATATATATATATATATATATATATATATATATATATATATATATATATATATACATACATATATACATACATATATATATATACATATACATATATATATATATATATATATATATATACATATACATATATACATATAGATATACATATATATATATACATATATATACATATATATATATATATATATACATATACATATACATATACATATACATATACATATACATATATACATATATATATATATATATATATATATATATATATATATATATATATTTATATATATATATATATATATATATATATATATATATATATATATATATCTAATTAATACTTAGTGACTTCAATTAAATTCTCAACTCTTCAAATTAAAACTAAGCACTTCATAGAAAAATACTCATTTATTTTAATTATTAAACTCTATTGGAGAATTTTTAATTATGTCATGATGATGTAATAGAGGTGTCCTAGTGAATGGATGAAGTGCCTTGATAGTCTAAGTGACAATGAAAAACTATGCAACGTGTTTGTCCTAGTATGCTTGATGGAGGCTTGGTTGATCTTTAGAGTTTTCATGGTTAAAGAAGTAAGGTTAAGTATGGTGATTTAAGGAGGTGAATGGGGTCCTATAAAATTTGAAGGTCCTATCAAAGGTCAAATATTCTTTGAGTTCTTGTGTGGATAAGTGGAATTCATATGGTAATTCATAGTTTGCATCTAGACATTTTGGGTCTAGTAGCAAAAAATCTGAGTAGGCATTTTGATGACATCGCCATTTCCACATGTGGATGAGTCAGGGGAAGTTGCTTATATGGTTATGATAACATTAGTCCCTAATTTCTATTCTTAAATTCTCAAGTCTAGATATGAATCATTTCAAACTATATACAAGTGTAAATTTGGGCTCTCATGCATTTTAACAGTGTTTTCCCATATTAGCTAAATTTATAATGTGGCAAGAAGAGCTGAGTAAACATTTTGATGTAGTCATATCTCACACATGTGGATGTCATAGGATAATTTTATCATATGGGTTTTTTATATTTTTGTCTAGTTAATTTATGCTAACTTTTAGGTCATGCATTGAAGCGTGATAAAATCTATGCATGTGCAAAGTTGGTCTTTCTAGATAGTTTTTGACATAGTTGGCTATGTGAACAGATAAATCTAAGGAATTTTAATATTTTAATATCTCACATGTTTGATTTTTTCAAGAATATATTAACACATGGTTGGATTCTCGCTTTTGAGGAGATCATATGGTCCAAAGTTTAGATCATGTAAGCAAGCAAGGCAAAAGTTATTATAGTCCATTTAGGCATATTGCAATGGTTACCATACTTAGCCAAATATTCAAAAATTTAATGTTTAGGATAAAATGGAGATCCAATGGTGCATGGAGTTCATACATTGAGATATATGGTGTTCATTAATTCAAATAGGTCAAAGCATTTAAAGCTTAAACTGGGTAAAGATCGAGCTCCTTACAAAAGGATCGATGAAACATGTTTATTCCAAGACATTAGGATGTTGTGAGATGAGGACAAGTGTTTAAGATTTAAAAATGAGAAAATTTAAATGATAAGGATCCAATGATGATTAGGTGTTCATATAGATTGATCTAATGGTTCACATTACATAATAAAGACCTGATTGATTTGTAGAGATTAATAGTGTGTATTGAGTCAATATTATAAGATTGGATGAGATGAGGTCAATTTTTAGATGTGTTAAAGGTCAAAATTTGTATAATAATATCAATAGTGAGTGTTTAATCTGAGTAGTGATGACTCAAGATGATAGTATAGTGTTCGATGTTTAACTATGACAGTTTGAATTCAAATATTTGAATTTAACAAAGGAAAGACTAGTGCTTGGTTTTTGAGCCATAATATAAATTTTAAGATCTAATTATAATTGCAATCAAAGTTATTGAGATCCAAAATTGACTGTGTTTGTGTGTATTTTGCAAATGACACAAGAAGGTTATTTGAGCTCATTCTATTCGTATTTCAATGTTTCATGTTGACTTATCTATTTGGGAGTGTTTTATACTCTATAAGGATGATATATGTGCATTATTAAGATTTGACCAATAGTATGAATTATGAACAAAGGTTTAGAAGTTAATTATGTATTTGTTTAGGGTGACTATGTGCAAAAAATGTTGACTGAGCTTGCACAAAAGAGTGCAATGATGACTATAAGAATTTGAGGATGACTAAGGGGTCATGTAGTGTGGAACTATACATTTAGAAGTGGTATTATGTTATTTTTTTTATTGATGATGTGCTAAATTGGTGAATAGGTCTCTATGAGACCTATAAGAGCTACAATGACCTTATTAAAAGGTGTAGCTACTTAAGGGTGACTGATAGATGTTATGGTCAACCTATGAAGATTATATTGAGCTACATCTTGATGATATAGATGCCTTAAAGGTTAAGTAATGCCTAATGGCTGACCAATATGGTGATGATCATGAATGATTTATAAATAGTGAAATCAAAGATGGTGATTTCTATACTTTAGAGATTATTGAGTGAGGCTTATGGGAGTGCAAATGTGGAGCCAAGTGAAGGAGAGAAACTTTGAAAAATAAGGTATATTCAATTGAGGACCATCAGGTGGATTGATTATTAGTCATTATTTTTTGATAATGTTGGTGAGGTGGATTACATAGGTCATTGTACCTAATAAACCTAGAAGAGGCATAATGAGTGAGTTTACTCAAGAGGCATTTCGAGAGAGTATGTATGGTGAGTGAAGGTTATGTGTGCCCAATGGATGGGTTTAAGGGTATATCATGGTGTTGATGGTGTGTATGACCTATAGATCATATTTTTTATGTCATAATAGTGCTCTTGTAGATTTGAAGATTGAGCGTGAGTGAAGGTGAAGAGTGATAAGCAGAGGTCCATCATCAGGTGTTGTATACATCAGTTCAAAGGTGGATGTGTTTCTAATTGATTTTGTGGTAAATCAATATCTAAGGCATTTTAATCCTCTTTTCAAGGTGAAACTTGCTAAAGGTTTATTTATTATGGAATATCAGTTAGACAGGTGTGGTAACACCTTATGGGATTTTAGTCTCGCTAAATTAGGGATTTTAGTTCCTTGATAAGTTACAACTGGTATAAATTAGATCTTGTCATTATAAGACTATAATGCATATTTAAAGGTTCAGTGGGTTTTACCCCCAAGAGGGTTTTCCATGTATATATTGTGTTTATGTGATATATTTTCTTGTTTATGCTTTGGATATATATGCTTTCATGTTTATATTGCTAGATCAAGTTGAAGAATGATCGAATGGTTTTGGAATTGAATGTGCATTGTTGTATACTAATTCACCCCCCCCCCACTTTTAGTAAGCTAGATCTTGTCATTATAAGACTATAATGCATATTTAAAGGTTCAGTGGGTTTTACCCCCAAGAGGGTTTTCCATGTATATATTGTGTTTATGTGATATATTTTCTTGTTTATGCTTTGGATATATATGCTTTCATGTTTATATTGCTAGATCAAGTTGAAGAATGATCGCATGGTTTTGGAATTGAATGTGCATTGTTGTATACTAATTCACCCCCCCCCCACCCCACTTTTAGTAAGCTACTTTCAATAATTGGTATTATATCACATCCTTTGGAGTAAGCTTAACAACTTGAAGGAGATCCTAAGTAGCATAAGATGGCTATGTACTTGAAGAAATAAAATCTTGAATTGAGATCAATGGTCAAAAGTCTTGAAGAACAAATTACTCATATTAAAGAGAAATCATGTAGAATGAAGGATGACTTGGTTAAAGAAGTTAAGAGGGATAAAAATACTATCCAAGTTCTCATAATTTAGTTAGAGGCTCTATGTTCAAGCATGAGAGCTAAAGGAGATGAATATGTTCAAATGAAGATTGATCTAGTTTCCTTGAAAGATGAGTATGAAAAATCAAGATTGGCAAGTCTAAAAAAGAATAAAAGGAATCAAAACAAGTCAAAGAAGATGGAAAATAGATAAGTAATCTCAAATATCAGTTAGGGGAACCTAATGCAAATCTAAAGACAAGAGAAGAAGAATGCATACATCTTAAGACTCAGTTAGAAGAAGCAAATTTCAAAATTAGTTCAAAGCAAGGTGATCTTGATGAGATGAAAATTGAGATAAATTTGTTAAATAATGAGCATGAACAACTCATATACAAGTTGAAAAAACTAAGAGAGAAACATTAGAAACCTAAGTATGTCAAGGAGAATGCAAGCTTTGAAATCAATACAAGAAGGTCTGTTAAATAACCAAATGCGTCAAGGTATGCTAGTTTACTTCATAGTCATTATTATACATGTAATAAGTATGGTCATAGAGCTAAGGAATGTAAAAGGAAGTCAGTCAAGAATGTGTCCTCATGGAGCCTTAGAAAAATAATCAATTGGTCTTAGATAAATCATAACTCATATTAGTCAAGAGGTATGTTGAATGATGTTATTTATTTTAATTGTCATAAGAGTGGACATATTGTTAAATTCTATCCAAATGGTGTTAAGAGGTCTTCAAAGTATGTCAAAGGATATAGATCTCCTAGAGGGTTTGAGAAAGGACAAATTTAGGTATGGAAACCAAATTTAATCATAACCAATTCTTCTAGACATAAGGATGATAAAAAAAGTTACTCTAGAAGGCTTTGTTGTAAATCAGGATAAGCTCAAGGATCAAGTAGGTAAGATGGATGCAGAAGACAAGAAAAGTCAAACTATGGTATGGAGACTTGAGGTATTAAAGACTAAGGTGACTAACCCTGTTGAGTCTAAGATTCTTGATGGATTGTTTGCCAAGGTGGAAAAAGAATCAAAAATGAAGGAAAGTCAAGAGTTTATGCTGTCAACATTTATTGACAAATTTGAATCAAAGAATGAAGTCAAGCGCCCATTCAAAATCAATTAGGTGATGGAGTAGAACTACAAGATAGAGAAAGATATGGAGATATGGGAGTCTCTTGAGTTTTTGGACTTTTATTCTCAATATGTCAAAGGTGTGTCTCTATCTACGCTTCAAAGAGACACTTGTCAGTCAGAGGAAGCTTGGTGGATATCAAATATTGTTTGATGAGAAGGTATGAAAATAAGGTATGTTTATACATAATTTGCATAAATATATTTTGTTGGAGAAAAGGAGCTTGTGAATAATCTCAGTGGTCCTATCTTGAAAAGGAGTTATCTTGTTGATCATGGTTTGGATACTTTGGTATAAAGGTAAGTTTCATATATATATCTACATATCATTTTATGGTAGATGCCAGTTGAGCCTATAGTTGAAGACATTTATTCTAGGATTATGTTATAGATCTTGCTAAGATTATTAAAGGCTTGTTGAATAGTTGTTTATGCCATAGAAGTTCACAATATTTTGAATATGAGGCCTCTCTATATGAGTATTGACTATGATTAGACAGCATTTGAAGACGTATTAAAGATGTCATGATTTGGGTGAAGCATGGAGTTAAGGGGAGCTTTGTAATTGGTCAGTCCTAGGATCAAAGGATTGAGTAGTTGAATTTGAGAAAGAAGGTATGGAGGTTTTTGTGTGCTCTTGGGTTTATCTGTCTTGTTGCAAGTCAAAATCCATGGTATAGGAAGTCAATGCTACCAAAGGTATAGAGGCTCATTTTTGGGTCTAATAGTGTGTGATCATTGTATCTAGGTGTGCAAGAAGTTTCATAGGTGGACATTGATCGCAAGGAGATTTATTGACCCTATTTGTTTTGAGATTCTAGGGTTTTGGGATATGCTAGAAAATTGGTTTGTCTTGAGAAGTTATGTCTAAGGATTATTAATAAGTTTAATGGGGCAAATGGGTTGTTAAATAAATATTTACATATATTTTAAGGTTTTTGTATTTCAAGATATTCATGTTTTTGTCAAGATGGAGGCCTAATTAACTAGTACATTTGTGAAGGAAGTATGTTGAAGAGGATGATATAGGTGATGAAAATTTATTTTATTTAGGTGGAATATGAGAGTGATTTATATATGAAGTTTCAGGTCCTAAAGATGTGTCTACTTAAAATTATGGACTATGCAAGTTCCAGGTAGGGCTACAAGGTGGCTAGACAGGCCTAGTCTAAAAAATAGTGCCTTCTGATAAAATTATCCTAAATTGAAAGGCATGAGTATTTCAAGGTGAGTTCTCAATTTTTTTTAGGTCATTTTTCCTATTTGGTGAGTGACATGAAGTTTTGTTGGTGGTCCTTGTGGTAGCTTAGAGAGAAGGCTAGTAAGCATGTGTGGTGGTTTTTCATGGCATGTAGAGATATAGAGATAATCAGGAGGTGAAATTACTTATATATATTATTTGGAGTCCATATATAATTATTCTTTGTTATTTACATCATATTATAGTGGTTTTGTGTGTTCTTTCTTCATTGGTTATAGTGCTTGGTTAAAGAGAGTGTTGGCATGGAACAAGAGGAAGTTAAGGCAAGAAAAGGTAGGATCAAGGTAAGGGTGAGTTTGTATCATATTTATAAGTAGATCCTCTCATATTTATGGTATTTTTAAGTCCTCAAGATCAATATGTTCCCACTTTGTCATTGTTTCAAAGGGGGAGAAAGTTCCTATTGTGAGAGAGTGCTTAAAGAGAGAGAAGGAAGGTGAGCTATATATTGCTATATATGATAGTTTTTGACATCAATGACAAAGGGAAATATTTTTTAATAATGTTAAATTATGTCATGTAGGTGTCCTAGTGAGTGTATGAAGTGCCTTGATAGTCTAAGTGACAATGACAAAGTGTGCAATGTACTTGTCTTAGTATGCTTGATGGAGGCTTGGTTGATCTTCAGAGTTTCCATGGTTAAGGATGTTTAAGATTGACTATGGTGACTTAATGATGTAAAATTGGTATTATCAAAGGTAAGGATGATTTTATTTCTTGTGTGCATAAGTTTAATTCATCTAGTAGTCCATAGTTATCATTTAGACATTTTGGGTCTAGGCAGTTTGATGATGTCACCATTACCACATATGTATGATTCGAAGGAAGTTAGTCATATGGTTTCAATAAAATTATTATATATCTTATACATTAAAATTTTCAATTCTATAAATTAATCACATCAAAATATATACAAGTGTAAAGTTGGGCTCTCAAGTATTTTGACAGTGTTTTCCCATGCTTAGCCAAATTTGTAATGTGGTAAAAAGAGCCAAGTAAGCATTTTGATGTAGTAATATATCACACATGTATATGTTTTATGATAAATTTATCACATGTTTTTTTTTTTTGAGTTTATTTTCACTAAATTTTAGGTCAATCACCAAAGCACGATAAAAGCTATGCATGTGTAAAGTTGGTCTTTCCATATAGTTCTTGACATAGTTGGCTCTATGAATAGATAAATATGAGGAGGTATTTTTATGTCATAATATATCACACATGTGAGGGTTATAGGAGAATATTTACACATGGTTGTATTATTTTATTTTATGAGATCATATGGTCCAAATTTTATATCATGTGAGTGAGCAAGGCAAAAGTTATTGTGGTCCAAAGTTGGCCTTCTAGGCATATTGTAATGGTTCCCATACTTAGCCAAATATACATGAATTTAAAGTTTAGGACAAAATGGAGATCCAAATATGTATATTATTTCATAAATAAATATCTATGGTTCACAAAAATTTAAATAGGTCAAATCATTCGATGCTTAAATTGGGTAAAGATCAAGCTCCTTACAAAAGGATCGACAGAGCGTGTTTATTCCAAGATGTCAGGATGTTGTGAGATGAAAACAAGTGTTCAAGGTTTAAAAATAATAAAATTTAAAGGATAAATATCAAAAAATAATTGGGTGTTTGTATATATTTATTTAATGGTGCACATTGCATAACAAAGACTTGATTGATCTATAGAGATCGACAGTTGCATTAAGTCAATATTACAAGATTGGATGTGATAAGGTCAACTATTAAATGTTTAACATTTGGGAATTGGTGAACTATTTTTTAAAGGTAAATATTAATATAATAATATCAATGGTGTGTTTTTAATTTTATTAGTGAGGGCTCGAGATGATAGTATGGTGTTCGAGGTTTAACTGTGACCATTTGAATTTAAATATTTTAATTTAACAAAGGAAAGACTAGTGCCTAGTTTTTGAGCCATAACTTTAGGTATATGAAGAATTTAACATGATATAAAAATGAAATTTGTAGATAACTCTAAGGTGAATCTATATATATATAAATTTAAATATATAATTATTATCATAGTCAAATTTATTAAGCTTTAAATTTGACTATTTTTTCATGTATATTCTAAAAATAACCCAAGAAGGTTATTTGAGCTCGTTCTATTGGTATTTCAATGGCTCATGTTGTATTAGATATTTGGGAGTGTTGTATACTCTATAAGGATTATATTTTTTCATTATGAAGGTTTGACCAATTGTATGAAGTATGAACAAAGGTTTATAATTCAACTGTGTATTCATTCATGGTGACTGTATGCATAAAATGTTGATTGATCTTGCACAAAAGAGTGCAATGATGACTATATGGATTTGAGGATGACTAAGGGGTAATGTAGTGTGGACATATACATTTTTAATTGGTCTTATGTTCTTTTTTTTTTTCTTGATGATGTGACAAATGGGGGAATAGGTCTCCTTGAGACCTATAAGAGCAATAAGGGCCTTATTAAAAGGTGTAGCTACTTAAGGGTGACCCATATATGTTATGGCCAAACTATGAAGATTATATTGAGTTGTGTCTCAATGATATATATGCCTTAAGGGTTAAGGCATGCCTAATGGCCGATCAAGATGGTGTTGATAGTGAATGCTCTATAAATAGTGAAATCAAATAAAATAAGGTGATTTCTAGACTTGAGATATTATTGAGTGAGGCTTGTGGGAGTGCGAATGTGGAGCCTATTAAAGGAGAGAACCTTAGAAATAGAAGGTATAGTTATTTGAGGACCATCAGGTGGATTAAGTATCATTCATGCTTGTCTAATCAAGTTGGTGTAGGTGGATTACATAGGTCATTGGTCTTAATAAGTCTAGAAGAGGCATAATGAGCTAAGTTTTCTCAAGAGATTATTTGAGAGAGTTTGTATGGTGAATGAAGGAGAGGTGAAGGCTTTGTGTGCCCATTAAATGGGTTGAATGGAATATCAAGGTGTTGATGGTGTATATGACCTATAAGCCATATTTTTGATGTCATAAAAGTGCTCTTGTAGATTTCAAGATTGAGTGTGAGAGAAGGTGAAGAGTGATAAGCAGAGGTCCATCATTAGGTGTTGTAGACATCATTTAAAATGTGTTTTTAGGGTATCTCAACATTTAAGGGGGTTTCAACCTCCTTACAAGGTTAAACTTGTTAAAAGTGATAGTTATTGTGAAAGCTCAACTAAATAGGTGTGGTAGCACCTTATGGGATTATAGTTTCACTAAATAATGGATGGTAGTTCCTTGATCAGTTACAAATGATCTAAATTGGATCTTTTCATTATATGACTTTAATCCATACTACAGAGTTTAACGGGTTTTATCCCCCAAGAGGGTTTTCCATGTAGGTATTTTGTTGATATGATGTATGCTCTTGTTCATGCTTTGGATATATATGATTTCATGTTTATATTGATAGATAAAGTTGATGAATGATGGCATGGTTTTGGAATTAAATGTGAATTGTTGCATAATGATTCACCCCCTTCACCTATTAGTAAGCTACTTTCAATAAACTTAGCATTATTTTTTGTGACTCATTATTTTCAATTAAAATATTTAGCATTTAGTATTTTAACTCAACGTTATTAAATACAAAGAATTTAAATAATATACTAATCCCATTGAAGTAAATATGCCATGTAGGTATATATATTAGCTAATTGAAAATAAAATGTAATCCCTTAAGAGTGAAACATAGGCCAAATAGTATCTCAACTAGAAAGATGTAGCCTAATAATAATCAAACACAAACCATACTAGGTGAGACGCCAATCTACAAGATAAAATGCAGCCAAATTAAAGTGAAACTTAGGTAATATACATAACATATAATTAATACATAGATATTAAAGTGTATATGCAGGCTTATAAAGTTAAAACATATGCTTATATATAAAATGCAGGTCTAATAATTAGATTTAGGCCAAATATAAATAATACACACATAAATCAAACCATTTGGCACATAAGAAAACAAATACAAAACCAACCTTCTTGATATTTTTTGAATGAATAACATGCCTTTCTCTTAATTCCTCCAATCTCACTCTTTCAATTCTCTTGCATGCTTCTTCTCCATCCTCCGCTTTGCTCTTTTTTCATCCCTCCCTCCTTCTTTTGTCCATAAATATATAAAATTCATCCTCTCTCCCTATCTATTGTGCTCCTCTCATGTATGTTAAATATCTTTTCATGTTAATTCCCTTACTCAAGTTTTCTCCCATGCATAGTATTTTTATTCTCTTTATTATTTACTAACTTAAGTTCTTTTTATCAAAGCTATAATCTCTCTTGTAATTAATTTCTTAATTTATATAAAATCATAAAATTCTCTCAATATAGATTATTATGCCTTAGTTATCTAAGTCATCTTAACATAAGTTTAGGTTGACTCATTAAATAATTATATCTATTTTCCTAACTTTCATGTAATTTCATGCATGCATTTCAAGACTAAATTTAGATTTCCATAACTCATAGTTAGTATTCTAAGATAATTCAAATTCCATGAAAACAATAATTACAAGGATAATTATTTATTTAACTAATAGATATTAATTCATTAATTTTTTCTTATTATAAGATAACCATATCTACTATTATTCATATTTATATAGCAATTAAATATCTATTTTCTTGATTTATTTTTAAAAATCAAGACAATTGAAATAAAGGAATCTAATGAAATCAAAAACTAAATCCACATATAAATATAAACACAAAATATTTCTTTAACTAGGCATTAATATTTAAAATATGTTATGCATATAATATTTTAAATCTACTATGTGTCTGTAGGGTCACTAACAATCCCTTTATCATCCACCAATCATCCCATCTAGCCCATCCTCTCTAATGATGCTCTCCCTCATCATACTCTAAGGGTAAGATCATTTCTGCATCCACCTCATAACAAGTAGGTAGTTCGTTTGAGTCATCATATATATCAATAAATGATACATAACTAGCCAATATATACCCATAATGTACATAAATAAAAAAGTAGTATAGTTGTCACATCATATAACTAATCATAATATCATTGTCCCATAATAGTATATTTCATAAATCTTAAATAAAATCAATAATAATTAGATAATAACCATACTAATCCATGGATTCAATGTTTATAAATCATAGGGTGAAATTAGGATGTGGCATAGATAGTAATTTGGAAAATAAATAGATCCATATATGTGTTTAGGATAGAGTGAGGTGATGAATTAGGTATAGATCCATTGGCTAAGTCATTTAAATTAAAATAGGGCCAAAACTAACATTATAGACTAGTCATTTCCAAATTTGAGTGACTATAAGGTACAGTAAGATCAAAAAATTATTAATGGTCTAAAATATAATAAACCATAAAATCATTGAGAGGATGGAAAATAAAATCAAATATAGTGATAATAGGGAAAATAGGTGAAACATATTTCCCATGATAAATCTATGTATGAAACAATGAAATAATTTCTTGAATTTTTTTTATGAGGGCACCTCTATTTATAAGGTGTGAGAGACATAGGGGCTTTTTTTTTAAGTTTTCCATTCTCCTCCAAAAAATTGGCCATAACATTATGAAGTGCACATAATCTATAAAATAACATGTTTTTTCTAAACTTTTAGGTTATTTTTAGTTTGCATAAGTATAATGAGGTCTTGACACGAAATCATTACAATGAAATAAGGCAAAAAATGCCTAAAAATAACCTAAACCTATTGAAAACTATAAAGTTATGTAAATTGGATTAAAAAAGAGATAATATGAAATTAAATCATACCTTGGAAATCCCCTTGCACCCCCACCTCCACCCTCCCCCATCTCCCTCCCCCATATAATATTTATTATACACTAGAGGATTTAAAAATGACCCCAAGTAGAAAAAGGTGGTACTTCAAAAATAATGGATTTGCATATGCTTTACAACATACAATTATGAAAAAATTTAAAAAAAAATTATTGATATAAAATATAAAAATATAAAACCATATGTGAAAATAATACTAAAAATCGTGCACTTTAAAAAAAACTAGCAAGTCAATCTACTACACATATCAAAAGATAAGGCTTCTCAAAATTCAAAAATTTGGAAAAAATTAAAATAAATATAATGGGAAATTAGTGAATCAAATTTATATATGGACCTTGACATGAAGTGGAGTTTGAAAAAATAGGCATGACCAAAAAAAAACTACCCTCTTAGGCTTCGTAGACCAAAAGTTATGGCCTTCAGACCAAAAACACATGCATACTAGGCCATAAAAGTGTAAAGGTGCCCTTAGGGATTTAATATACCAATAAATTTAGTCATATGGGATTCTGACATAATATTACCATGCACATGGAGATTTGGTTTGTTTCATGGGTGATTTTCAATTTCAAGGGGTTTTGTTTTTAACACTTAGAGTGTAGAGTGACATAGGGTTGTAGCATCAAGCATGAGGTTGGATCTAGTGTGGTATGCATGAATAATGGTATAAGTATGGTGGATAGGGATTATGAGTGGTATATTAATTATGGAGTTATGGTGGAACATACAAAATGGATTAGAACAACTGGAGAGTCACCAAGATAGTGCTATAAAGTAGGGTCCTTGCTAATTAGACCATAAAATCACATGAAAAATTGAAAGGTTCTTATGGACACACCACTAATCATTTTTTCACAAACATGGAATCTATTGACAAGTTTTTAAATATCAAATATGAAATGATAAGTAAGTATTTCCAACCAACAAATTATAATAATTATTTTGAAGACCCCTTTTGACCTTGCCCTTCTATGGAGTGTCTGAATTCAAACATTTATCAAAAAAATTGTTTAACAAAAAATCCAAAAAAATAAAATTTTTACATTGTTATAAATTTTATAATAAAAATCATGTCATAGTAAAAAAATCATGATTTTCTCATAAATTGATAACCCACCACAAAATGCCTAAAAATATAGAAAGTCATAAAAACATGTAAGAATTCTAAGAAAATATTTAAAAATAAACAACTTCAACCTAAGGAGGGATAGGCTCTGATACCATGTATGAAAGATAAAATATTTGATATCCATAGATAGTCTCTTAGTATTAGTTTACTCCATAAAATAAGATAGGTTTGCACAAGAGAGAATGGATTAAGGTTGTATTTAAAATGCATTACAAAAGATTAAGCACTGCATTATGCATTGGAGATCATTATGCATTGAATGTAAAAATAATTTTAAGGGTATATGTATTAGCTTCAATTTTTTCTCTAATTTATATATTAGCCACATAATAGGCATGCATGATTGACTCACATAGAGGTGGCACACTAATACATAATATTAAATTCTTATACTTATCTTATTTTAAATTTAATAATGTGTATCAAGGCACACTTAGTACATAATCCAACCTAAGTTAAATCAAAGATGGGTAAAAATTAAATAATATACAAAAACTACCTTATTCAACATCTGATGCTTGACATCTATCGAGCATGTCACTCCTTGATATATTTTATTCTTATTTTAACCCATGTTTTTTTCAAACCACATGTTGCACATCAAGTATGTCTCCTTTTGAATTTCACATCAACCTCTATATTTTGTATGTTTGCCCTTCCTTTCAATATATTTATCTCATATTTATAATACCAAGAATGACTTTGTGCATCTCACAGACATATCCTCATACTTAGTCATTTTTTGACAAATAACCTTATGTACATATTATGGAGTCAACACTATCTACCAACAACCCAATATTTATTCTTCTTCTCAATATTATTGCACCTATTAATAAGGAATATTTTTTAATACAATGTAACATGTTCTTCAATTTTAGGATTAATAAATAGGGTACATATTTTATTTTTCATTATATACTTACATTTCATCTCATCATATGATAAATTTGTAGCATAATATTCCTAAAAGTTGTCCTTGTGATCATACAACTAATATCACCAATCAAATATTTTAATGTGTCAAGGAAATGAATCAAGTGGGGGTCTATGGAGCGATCTATTTTTTCATGGTGGGAATCAATTATTTAATCTAATTTTTATTTTTCCCTATATTCCAAAATAAGTTTGCTTGATTTTTTAGAGGGTTTACTAGAAGTGGAGGGATTAGGGGGAGGGGATCTCTTAACCTTTACACACACACACACACACACACACACACACACACACACACACACACATGTATGTATGTATATGTATATATATGTATGTATGTATGTCTGTATGTATGTATGTATGTATATATATATATATATATATATGTATGTATGTATGTATGTATGTATATATGTATGTATGTATGTATATATGTATGTATGTATGTATGTATGTATATGTATGAATGTATGTATGAATGTATGTATGTATGTATTTATATGTATGTATGTATGTATGTATATGTGTGTGTGTGTATGTGTGTACATACATACATACATACATATATATATATACATACATACATACATATACATATATATATACACATATATATACATATACACACACACACACACACACACACATATATATATAGATATATATATATATATATATATATATATATATATATATATATATATTAGATTTGATTTAAACTAACAACTCAAAACCCTACACCTCATAGCATTGAAGAACTATATACATACATATATATATATATATATATATATATATATATATATGTATATAGTTCTTCAATGCTCTGAGGTGTAGGGTTTTGAGTTGTTAGTTTAAATCAAATTTAATTTAAAAACTTTAGAAAAATAATGACAAAGAAAAACATGAAAAATATATGAAATTAAATTCAAAATGAGAAAAGGCATGGTTTTTACCACTTATTTCATGTAATAATGTAGATATGCTTTAGAGGCTATGTGTCATGTCTTGGTAATAATAAAACCACAAATCAAACATCAAGAATTTATTTTTTAATAGTATGTACACATTTTATGCATAATCATGTTTTCATTTAATCCACAAAATGTCCTCTTTTTAGGGCCCCATATTCATGAACTTATCCTAAAAATGGATAAATAAATCATAGAGCCAAGCATAGTAAGTTTTGAAAGAGTAAATCTAAAAAAAAACCATAACATTGTAAGGATATAATGTGGAAATAACACATACAAAGAAGATTAAAAGTTTTAAGGGCATTCCAAAATTATATTTATTGATAAAAAATGTAAGAGTGGTGGAAAAATACCATTTACCAAAAGATGAAATGTTATGCAGTGTAAGAACATGGGGTTTACCAAAATATATTCATAAAATATTCTTGCCTCAAGTAAACATTAAAAGAATATAAATAATAGTAAAAAATACCTAATAAAATATAAAATCATAATTAAGAGAGATTGGGGCATCCTAGATGTTTAAAATGGTGTTTTTCAATGAACAAGAACTCTTGAGCTGTTTATAAACTTGTATTTGCAATCTGAATCACTTTATGTGAATATAAAAATGTATAACTTGTCTCCAACCATATATTTATCAGAAAAGGAGATAATATCAACATCGTATAGATGATTCTTATCAACTTATATGGTGTTTTTTAACACTTGTAAACATTCTCAAGTCATGTTTGTCTATTTCCTTCTTCTACCCAAGTTATAGACTCTTTGACTTCTAATTCTCCATAATGATCCTTTAATGTACAAATTATAGGAGACACCAAAAAGGGACAAAGTTAAGATCGTGTTGTGGGTGAATTTGATGGAATGGATACCCCTTAGTCCTTAGCACTAAGATTAATAAGCATTTTGTATTCTTAATATGTGGAAAAGTACGGTTTCAATAAAAAATGCTTATACCTATAACACATTTAGTTTTTATAATTTAGTGTGTTGTGCATTGATTCCCCAATATGATCCAAATCACAAAATGAATTGATCCTGAAAGATCAAAATTGATAAGGTTTTTATTTTGAGGTTTGTGTAGATAGGGCTAGCAATAGCTCTTCAAAAAATTCAGATACCTCAAACTCTACAATGAATCATAGAGTACAAATAAAAAATAAATAAAAATTCCAAGCATGTATCTAAATATATTAGATTTTCCAAATATGTGTTAGATGATCAAATGGGCTAATTCACTTTCTTATTTATAAATGAGGGAATTAAAATTTAGGATTTATTGATATGTATGATTAACTTTCAACCATTTATAATGGTTAGAAATGGGAAAAGACAAAAGAGTAAACTTGCTAACTAGAAACTAAGGGTGATGCAAGAAAACATGCCAAGACCACATAGATGATCCCAATGACAAAACATAATGTATTTTTAAAATTATATAAAGATACATGAATGTGTTTCAAGCTTCAAAAATCACCATAAAAATTCAATAATACATGTTGACTAATTTTGACCCCAAGGTCAAAATGTCAACCTATATAGGCAAAAACTTTCTTGTAATGTCTTTTTAGCCTATTTCAAAGTATTGTCAATATGGTCTCTACTAGGTCCTTATAAAGCCTTGTTATCATATATTAAGGTTTATTTGGAGAAGTTAAGATAAGTTTCTTTCTTGGTCTTGTAGTGATCTAGCCATGTCATGGAGTGATGTGACTTAGTAAAGAGGTATAATAGGTCCTTAGGTGTCTATTCAAGTCATTTCATGCCTTAATCACCTTTCATCAACATTTTATGTTGATTTGGAAAGTTTAAGGTTCTTGTGTGGACTTTAAGCTGATGTTTTATGAGGAAAATGTGATTTTTACTAAATTTCATGTATTTCAAATCCCACCAAAGTGAATAATCTATAAAATACTCTTTCTAAGGTCCTTGGATTAGTTTTATAACTTTCCTATATGTTAAGAGATAATAAAGAAGTTAAAATCTTGGATATCAATGCATAGAAGGGAGTTTAATGCACTTGTATAGACTTCAATAAATCATTTTAAAAATAAATTTTACATAGGTGTCACTTAGGCTTCTATTTTTAAAAAACATGATTGTGGTATCAAGTTTTAGGTCTTACATATGCATTAAACACTATCTCTCCTCCATCACTACATTCACAGTCCAAAAATCAAATGCATGGTAGGGCCAGGAGAGAAAAATTTGGAGGATAAAACTTTGGAAACTATTAGGGATACTAATTATATTTAATTTAGTGATTTTTTTTTTCATATTCATGGCCCTTCCTTTATAAACAATCATTAAGAGTGATAGGATGTCACTATGTCTTGTTCATGCAAGTAGAGTCTAGTTTTGCTCATGTTTCATCATGTCAAAATTAAATGGAGGAGAATGATTTTGTGGAGTGTTTTTAGAGGATATAATTAACCCTTTCATGTTATTTTAATCAAAAAATTAAACCTTGGTTTGTGTCTTCAATAATGATAAAGGTGCCTCAAGTGTGTGAGCATATCACACCAATGCAAGTGTTTTTGGTTGATTTTAAGTGTTTCCACATTCAGATAAGTTTCAAGTGTCTCATATTTCATGGAGGATCCCTAAATTTCATATATTCATGTGTTATACCCTTAAATGATATATTTTTATATAGGTTTTAAGTGGTTTTCTCTTTGGAGGAATGGTTTATGTAATAGTAGTCTTTCACAAGCAATGATTACCAAAATTGGCTCAAAGTGACAATGAACATCAATGATGAAGTAATATAAAAAAATAATACATGTTGAAATCCCAAGATAATATTAATTTGACTCAAATTTACTCTCCAATAAGGGCTTTAAACAATTTTCATTCACCTACAAGTTTACAGACCTATAGGTGAGCATTCATAAAGCTTAGATTTCACTTTGAAATTATTTTATTAATGGATACATGTGTAATTATATCCTAAACACTTTTATTACCTTGATATACTCTATTTACATCACCAAAAACATGAATTAAGAGACCCAAATCTCTATTCACGAACTTTGCATATAAGATGACTATTTACATAGGCCCCATGATTCAAATTTTGAGATGCTGTAATATTTTGTTAGAAGTGTATAATCCTATTGAGAGGGTGAAAAATAAATGGGAAAAAAAATTATAGTATAAAAATGGTAAAGTTGTCTATAACTCATGGGAGTTGGTCTTATCAACCTATGCAAGAAAAATAGAGACATGTAATTGATAGACTTATAGGTCCTCTTTTTAGACTAAAAGTTAATTGTCATAAAAAAAAATCAAGGTTAAATCATGACTCATTATAGATATAGATGAGATAATTTAAAAAAAAATGAAATCATCTAAGTGTTTTGAAATCCAAAGAAATTTTGAAATGACTAAGTATGTATCCCTAATGCCTATACACAAGTTTGAGTTCAAGACAAGAAGGTAAAAGTTTATAACATTCTATGAAGGAGATAATGAACCTTGTGAGATATTTATAATGAGCCTCCAATGAGGTTTGGATAATTTTAAGGTAAATGTTATATTTGATAAATCCAATTTCAAGGCTCATGTTTAAACTCTCCTCCAATCAACACCTATAATTAGGCCTAGACAGTCAAAGAGCAAGTGAGTGTTTGTGAAAGTGTAGGGTTTTAGGAAAGTTGAAAGGTGTTATATTCTTAATAATATGAAAAAAATTATTTATATTTTCAAAAAAATTAAATGGATACTTTGAGACCCTTTGATGCATTCAGTCACCTAAATGAGCACCTACAGGTTATTAATAAGGGAAGGCTAGTTTCAATCCTAAAAAAGGGGTAGAGTGCATAAAGTAAGTATTAAAGTCTAATTAATATGATAGATAATGTATATGTAATTTTAGGATCAAAATATATATGAATGAGTGACTAAGGAGATTGGTTGAAATAGAGCCCTTAACCCTGCCTACACAACCCAACTCATACACATGCCTTCCTACCTCTGCAAATGAGGGTTACTTGTTTATAATGAAGAAAATATATTTGAGCTAAGGAAAATAATTTTATAATGGTTTCAAAATTATTATATAACTCCATATAAATTTTATTTGACATCAAGAGTGAGGCCAACAAAAAATGAGCCCTATCTAGGTTTGTAGAGCCTAACTCACACACAAACATACCTAAAGAGTAGTCATGAAAAAAGGTAGCATTTTTAGGGTAAATTGAAATTTTTAGATTGTTTATAAGTTCATATTAATATTAAAGACCTTCATGAATTATCATAAATAGGATAAAAACAAGAAAAGTGCATTTTTGGCCTTGAGACTATCTCAAACTCCTCTCATACAAGATTGTAGTTTAGGACTCACCTTCTTTTAATTTTTTATACCATGACACTTTGAATGGAGTCAAGTGGTTTTAAAATATGGTAATTAGTTCCATAAACTAAAATATTATGTCATTATTTGTTATATTGGGTCTCAAACATGCATGAACAAAGCTTAAGACTATCAACTTGTCTCTAATGGGCTACTTTCAACTCGAGATTCAATTTGTTTCACTCACAAATATATGTAAAGGAATAATGGGAACCTAATCACCTAGGTAAATTTTATTAGGTATATGAACTTGAAAATGGTTTCATTTTTTTAGGGATTGAGGGCCCATGGTTTATAAACAATCGTTAAGAACCAAAATAGGTTTAAACCTTCCTAAAACCCTAGTAGAGACCTAATGTGAGATATGGGATTATAAATCACATGAAATTACATGGTTATATATTATAACATCATTAAAAAAATTATATATTCAAATTAGGTTGAAATCATGTATTTCATTTGTACTTGTAATTATATGGACTGTATTAAATACACTATTTTCCAAGGTTTTTAGGTGTTTTCTAGGGTTTTGGATAGTTGGGAAATTTAAAAATATTATAATAGGTAATTTTGTATGTATTTAATCTATTAAATAATAAAAATTCATATCAAACATCTTGGAAGTGATCAAATAAAGTTCATTTTTCAAGACAGTCTTCAACAGGCCAAAAATGAGACTAGGTTTCAAAACCATTTCATGGTTCTCACACTTTCATAGGTTCTCAAGGCCTAAAATTTTTCATGGATTTTTTTGATATGATAATTTAATTTAATAAAATTATTTTTGTTGGTTTCACATATGTGGGAGATATATGGATTAGAAAATTAGGATTCTAGACAAAGAGGCCTAATTAAGGAGAGAGAAAGGCAGAAAAAGATATTTCCACTCACTCTCAAGACCTAAAAATTGGAATGGAGTTTTAAAACATAATATTCCCTCCAAATTTTCCTTTTTTTTTATTACCATTTTTACACTACCCTACACAAGGAGGTTTACATGATTTTAGGGCTACGAGGAAAAGAGGCCTAATGAGAGATTAAGGAGAAAAATGAAGTCTTGAGAGTTGTTCCATGAACCAAAATGGATTTATTTAGGTATGATAATGTATTTAAATGAATTTCATGGAGATATAATTCATTTTATAATATGAACTTGAGATTTGAGCCACATGGAGAAGGCTAGGTGTGGGAGATAAAGGAGTTTCAAGACACATATAGATGATGATTGCTACTAAAATGTTAGACCAAAGGAGTTTATAAATGAATTATAGGTGTTAAATGATATTTTTGAAATTATATCATGGTTAATTAATTATTAAAATGTCCATTTATCACTTCTCATATGCAAATAAGGTTAGTTTTGAGGAGTTATGTAAGGTGTCAAGCTGAGTTTCTAACTCCTATACCAATTACATGATGGAGTATATTTAGATGAGAGGCACATACCTTTGAAATTATGTTTGAACTATTAAATAATATTTTTTTAAAAATAAGGAGATACTAATTTATAAGGTTTAATATAAAGTTACAACCGTTGAATATCCTCAAGAAGGCTATGAGAAGGATGAGTGCTTGTTAAAGAGAATGAAGTGTCGATTACCGAACTCAAATTTATTTCTCTTCAATAATTCCTATAATATTACTCCATATCCAAGACCCCAATTTAAAATATATTTCCCTCAATTCCCAATCCCACTCATGATCCATTCATAATACCTCATACCCCCTCTCAAACTCATGAACATGTCCATTACCCTACCACCACATCCTTTATTGAAGAGGAACGTATCCTATGGGAAAAAAAATGAATAAGAGATTAGAGATGAAAGTGTTGTTCAAAGAGAATGTGAGGAAGATAATTCAATTATATATGATGAAGAATTTACCATTGGTACTCCACTTGGTGAAGATAGAAACAAATTAGTCTTCATAAATGAATAAAATACTGATCTTGATGATGTTGTAATTACCTATGAGAAGGATTTTAAATTTTCTACCTTGGCTAATGAAGAAGTTGGTGAAGATATGAAATAAAAGTCTCTCAAAAATAACATCATGTTTATTGATTTTGTTGAGTCAAATGACTAGGTTTAATGAGATTTTAAGGACATGTGGGAGACCTATTTGTATATGTTCAAAGAATATGAAGGTTTTGAGAAGTTGTAACCTATAGGAGAACAAGGTTAGGATGATGATGAAGAATTTAAGGTTCCTAATGAGCCAATATGTTTTCAAAACCATGAGGAAGCAATCTATGATGAGTAAAATATTCAAAATAAGAAAGCTATTAGACTGGAACAACCAATAGAGATTAAGGTTTTCGCTACCTTCATGAGCCAATAGGATTTATGGTAGAGAGTATTGGGGAGTGTGCAATGAATTTTAGGCTCGTTAAGGACCTACACCTCTTATTGGTCAAATTGAAGATGTTCTTTAGGTTGTCTTACTCCTTGAAAGATAATGTGATAATCTCTAAATTACCAAGTTTGAGGATGCCCATATGAACTAGGAATTAGTCATGTTTAAGATTATCACAAGAATAAATAAACATCATGAGATGGATGTTAAAGTAAAATATTAGTTCACCTTCATAGGTGATTAGTTTTTAGCTATCACTTCATTTGAGAACATGCTAAGAGGATTGGTAAGCAATGAGAGGTTGAAAGTGACAAGACCAAGGTTCAAGAGGTAGATTGCCTCATGAAATTATTCATCTCATGGATTAAAGTATCCAATAAACTTCCCCTTTGACCTAAGAGTAAGAAGACAAGTTTGGGTAAACTGTATATAGTTATTTTCTTTCTTCTTTGTTATATTCCCCAAGTGCTTCACTAACACATGTGTGTGTCTTGTTCTTTTCTTTGTCTGTGTTGTATTTTTTTTATGTGTTTGGAGGTCAAAATAGTTTATTTTATCATGATAAAAATCTAGTCATGTTTGAATATGAGTGAAAATGACTCCATTTCCCAATAAATTGACAAGGCTATTGGTCTATTTAGCATAGTAGGCATGCTACCCCCATGCATCACCAATTTTTTGACTAATTTTGATCCCCAAGGTCAAAATGTTAACCCATATAAGTAAAAAATTTCTTGTAATGTCTTGTTATCCTATTTTAAAGTCTTTTAATTCCTTATATGGTATCTAATAGGTCTTTATAAAGCCTTTTTAACATAGATTAGGGTTTATTTGGAGAAATTAAGGTAAGGTTATTTCTTGGTCTTGTAGTGGTCTATCCATGTCATGGAGTGATGATACTTATTAAAGAGGTTTATTAGGTAATTACGTGTATATTAAATTCATATCATGCCTTAATCACCTTTCATAAATATTTTATGTTGATTTAGAAAGTTTAAGGTTCTTTTATGACTTTAAGGTGATATTTTATGAGGAAAAGGTGATTTTTGATAACTTTCATGTATTTAAAAGCTCACCAAAGTTAATAATATATAAAACACCCTCTACAAGGTCCTTGGAGTAGTTTTATAACTTCCCTATATGTCATTATGTCAGAAAGAAGTCAAAATCTTGGATCTCAATGCCTAAAAGGGAGTTTAATGCACTTGTATGGACTTCATGAACTCATTTTTAAAATAAAACATTGTATAGGTGTCCCTTGGGATTATATAGGTATAGATAATTATTTGGATCAAGTTTTATGTCTTATATATGAATTAAACACTCTCTTTCCCCCATTACTTCCTTCCCAAGCTTAAAAAGGCAAAAATCAAATGCATGGTATGGTCATGATAGAGAAAGTTGGAGGCTAAAACTTTGGAATTTGTTATGGGAAAAAATGAGATTAAGTTTATTTGTATTGGTTTGCATATTCATGGCCCCTCATTTATTAAAAATAGTTAAGAGTGACATGCAATCACTATGTCTTTTTCATCCAAGCAAGGTCTAGTTTTGCTCATGTTTCTTCATGCCATAATTCTATGGAAGAGAATGGTTTTTTAAAGTTATTTAAAAAGATAAAATGACCCCTTTCATGGTATTTTAATCAAACAATTCAACCTTGGTTTATGTCTTCAATAAGGATAAATGTTTCTCATGTGTGTGAGCATATTACCCTACTACAAGTATGTTTGGTTGATTTGAAGCATTGCCACTTTTAGATAAGTTTCAAGTTTCTCATATTTCATGGATGATATATAAATTTAATAATATTTATGTGTTACTCCCTTAAATTATATATTTGTATGCATGCTTTAAGTGTTTTTCTCTTTGGAGGCATGGTTTATGAAGTAGCAGTATTTTATCAGCAATGATTACCAAACTTATCTCAAAGTGACAATGAAAATAAATGATGAAGTAGTATAGATAATTTTTTTACATTTTATAATCCAAATATAATATGAATTGGACTCAAATTCACTCTCTAATAAGGTCTTTAGATAAGTTTCATTCACCTATAGGTCTGCAAACTTATAAGTGAACATTCATAAAACCTAGGTTTCACTTTGAAAGTATTTTAGCAATGGAGACATGGGACATAGACTCATAAGCACTTGTATGACCTTGATATAATCCATTGTTTTCATCAATACCATGAATGAATATACCCTAACCTCTATGCACAAACTTTGTATATAATATGATTATATACATAGGCTTGTACATACCATGAATCAAATTTTAAGATGATATAGTGTTTGGTCAGAAGCATATAAGCCTATTGATAGGGTGATAAAGAAATGGGAAAAAAATTGATAGTATAAAAATGGTGAATGTGTCTATAACTCAATGGAGTTATCTTAGCAGCCTATACAAGAAAAATAGAGACCTGCAAGTGACAGATCTATAGGTCCTCTTTTTGGACTAAAAGCTAATTATCATCAAAACAAGAGCAAGGTTAAAACATAACTCATTACAAATAGGGATGAGAAAATTCACAAAAAATGAAATCATCTAAGTGTTTTAAAATATAAAGGAAATATAAAAAACTAAGTATGCATCTGTAATGCCTATACACATGTCTGAGTTCAAGATAAGAAGGTACAGGTTTGTAACATGCTATGAAAGAGCTAATGAGAGTTAGTCAAGGAGCAAGTCAGTATTTGTGAAAGTATAGGTTTTTATGCAAGTTAAAAGGTGTTATATTCTCAATTATATGACATAATTTATTGATATGTTCAAAATTTTGAAATGGAGACTTTGAAACCCTTAAATGCATTCATTCACCTAACTAAGCACTTATAGGTTGCTAAGAAGGGAAGGATGGTTTCAAGCCTAAAAAGGGATAGAGTGCATAAAGTAAGTATTGAAGTATAACTCAAATGATACATGTTGAAGGGGTAATTTTAGGATGAAAATATATATGAATGAGTGACCAAGGAGTTTGGCCAAAATAGATCCATAAAACCTACCTACATAGCCTAACTCATACACAAGCCTGTTACTTATTTAGATTGAATTAAAAAAAAAATGAGGGAAGGAAAATCCCTTGATAATGGTTTCAAAGTGATGATATAACTCCATATAACTCTCAATTAACATCAAGAGTGAGGCCAAAAAAATGAACCTTGTCTAGTGTATGCAATCAGAAATGCATCATGTCTATAAATTAATCATAGATCGAAGAAGATAGAGCATATCTACATTTATGATTGGGAATACTTTTGTTAAGTGGGATTATGAAAAATATGGGGATCCATTATACCTAATTATGGGATCACTTATCACAATACACCATGTGAGGTAGGGTTCCAAAACATACATCCTCACATAATCATGCAACAACCCTAAAATAGTCCCAAGGTTTAATATTCACCTATTCTAGTAAACAAGAAAGTAAATATAATATAGTGTACACCAAAGCTTATGGCACAACATGAGGGGTTAGTAAAGAAATAAAAACATGTATAAGAGAATCTCAATTAAGCTAAGTATGATTAAGACCCTAATAAATGGAATATGAAGAGTAATACTATTTGAGCCAACACGTATGCTACTTCTATCTACTAAAGAGAGGAAAACAAAGTTAGAATATACTCACCTGAATGTGACCCCATTGAGACTCAATCTCTCCATTGGCCAAAGGGGCTTCACAATAGGTTGTTGTGGTTAGTAAGGATCACTAAGAAAGGCCAAATCATCCAAGACTTATCCACAAGACTAGATTCTCCAAGTAGAAACCCTAAGCTAAGATTCCTCAAGTAGAATGATGGAATACTAGATTGTGAAGAAGTGTGCGATAATAATAACTCTTGATTTCATATTGAAACAATGAGGAAATGATCTTGTATTTATAGGTATATCTTCCCAAAAAATCAGATGTATAGGGTTAACCCAATCGACCTTGTATGTTTTTGGGGACAATTCACTAGGTCTAATCTAGGTCGACCGAAGGGCTAACAAACTTATAAAGTGAAAAATACCCCTAGAATATATAGGTTTGACCCAATTGACCTATTACAATCAACTATCCAAAATGGAATTAAGGAAAGAAAAGGATGATGAAAAGAGAAAAAAGATTGGAGGAATGTGTGAGGGAGGATTAATAGCTTAGGGAATGGTTTTAAGAGCTAGTTAGATTGGTAATAACGTGGCAATAAGGGACAAAATTCTTATGAAGCACCAAAGGTCTACCCAAACCTTTCGTGGTGCACCCCTTAAGGCATGTACTCAAAGAGATTGAGTCTCAATGGGTTTTTTCAAGATGTAAAGCATCAATATTTGATAATAGTTTGAAAATATTATGTGTATACATATGCCCCACTCAAAGCTCATTAGGTGTCACTAAGGTGCAATAGGGGATGGTGCTTCAATAAAGGATAGAAGGATACATAATGTTGATGATAAAAAAATTGTAGTATTTTAAAGAAAAAACAACTTAAAGTAAATGACTAAAAAGTAAATGCAATGCATTCTTTGACATACCTTTATCATGGGATGGTTGTCTATTGTGTTATTATTTTTTATTGTGTAGGGTGTAGATACTGATTTTGACAAACCCAAGAATGCAAAACTAAAGAGAAAAAATTAAAAAATGCAAGAAAAGCCAAGATAGTTGGTGCTATGAGGATGGGATGTCCTTGGGAAATTTGGTATGCTAGGGTGACAAGTGATATTATGGACGAAATGACCAAGTCAAACAACAAGAGTAAATTGGGTAACCAAAAAGCCAAGGCTAATAAAGACCAAACAACTCAAACAAGCTATCCTCAAGTAAGAAAGGTAAACTCACTAATTCAAACCAAGGATATATGTTAAACAAGATGGTAATAAAACAAATCAATGGAAAAGCATAAATAAAATGGTAAAACAACATTTATGAGTGAGTGGTAACAATCCTTATCTCACTCAACAATGGAAAAAGGTGCATAATAAGGGAAAATAACATTGTTGAGTGAGAAATAACAAACTAACCTCACTCAGCAATGGAAAAAGGGTTACAAATTTAGGTGTTCATAACAATAAGATAGTAAAACAATGACAAATGATAAATGGAAAGTAAAGCAAGTATAGAAATGTAAAATCATTGTGAAAAAGAAAAAAGTAATCCATAGTTATTCAAGCATGCCATTTCTCTCTAAGGATAGATAAAATTTAAACAAAGTAGTGCTAGCATGTTTTTAAGAGGTGAAGAAGAAGGAATTAAAGAAGAAGGGAAAATAGATTTGGAATCACAATTTGTCTATCAAGGGGGGAATGAAATGGGTGGAGGGAAGAATGAAGGAAAAGCCAAGGTAGAGGAAATATTTATTAAAGTTAAGACACTCAAATTAGGTTTGCCAAAATAAGAGGACTTTCAACCTTAAAGAATATTAAGAACTTCTCTTAGCTACACAAGTCTTAGGTTAACAAATGAAATATATAGATCATCCCATGAAGGATATATAAATGAAATGTAAAATGGACCTACCTTCACATAATGTGTTTACCATTCCTCAAAACCCCTTACAAAGTTATAAATCTCCTGTGAAGATTGGGTACTTGCATGATAAAGTAGGTAACACCATAGAGTTTATTGAAAACCCCTATTCTAATCTACTAGCCTACCACACCTCAAAGGGCCTCAGCTTTATGTGAGGCCAACTATAGAGTTTGAGATTTGATTAGAGATAGGAGATGTGCTTGGAATTACATATTTTGGTGTGGTTTTGACTTTTAATATTTGTATGTTTCCTTTTGGATATTATTTACTTTTTTTTCAAATGATTTAGCTTTTAACTTTCTTGATGGATTTTTTTATTCCTCCTCCATACATATTTGGAATAGTAAACATGGGTGATAAAGATGAATTTCATTTAAATACCTAGGGAAATGTTGTTAAGAGAGATAACTTCAAAGAGCATGGGGTCTAAGAGTCTCATAAATCTAGATGAAATAAAAGTGCTATATTGATGTCAACCTTGTTTTATCCAATGTGGAAATGAAAGGAAGGGGAAATCAAGAGGAATGACACATAGAACATTTTGAATTACTTCAAATTTAAAAAAAAATGTGACAAAGGGTAAAAAGGGATACAATGGAAATAAAATATGATTCCTTATCATGAGAATGAGTTAAATGGAGGAAAACTTGCTAACAAAAATCATTTTTCAAATTTCATATAGCAAAAGAAGGAAAAACTAAAGTTGAGAACAAGGATCAAGAACATGAAAAATGGTAATTTTATGAGGAGGTTCAAGTCCTATCTATGGTCTACACTACAACTTCATAAAATAAGGAAAAGATAAAGCAAAGAGATGGTGGTTTTATGAGGGACGTCAGGTCCTATCCATGGTCTTACAAAGCAACTCAAAAAAGAAAAACCCAAGAGGTGCCAAAACAAAATTAGCAAGAAAAAAGTGAGATAAAAAATATGGTGATTTTGTGAAGAATTTTAGGTCTTATCTGTGGTCTTAAGAAGCAAATCAAAAAATAAAAACCAAAGGGGTACCAAAATTGAAATGAAAGAAGAAAAAGAAGACTATGGTACATCAAGAAACCAAAAGACCAAAAGGGAGGACTATAGGTTTGTGAAAAATTAGGAAACTTGTTGTAGAGGGAGAGACCCATGCTTAAGTAACCTAAACAATGTGTTAGATAGATGTAGATAGAAAACATGACAAGAATAATGGAATGTTTATACAAAGTATTTTTTGAGGAACTGTGCATTTGTGGGATCTTTAAAAACATGGCCTTCATTAGTTTGAAGGCGATAGGTGTTTGGACTAAGAATGTCTTTAAATAAGTATGGGCCCCACAATTTTTGGGAATATTTACCTTATTTATCATGAGTGTAGTATAATTTAAGGACAAGATCATCAACATTAAAAGTGTGGATTTTAATATGTTTATTATGTTGTCTAGAAATACAATCTTTGTATTGGTAGTTATGTTGTAAGGCAGAAAGATGACGTTCATCAAGTAGATCAAGGACATGAAGATGAGATTCACATAATTATTCAAGAAAAATAATACCATGAAGAGATATATGAATATAAGGAAGCTCAAATTCTAAAAATTGGAACTGACTCAAAACCATATACTAAAGAAAATGGTGTTTCCCTAGTGGCAATGCATATGCTAGTCTAATAGGCCCAAAGTGCAGGGTAGAGATAAAGATGAAAATCCATGAAAGTTTCATGGATTATATTTTGAATGATTTTTTTGAGAATTTTATTAGTGGCCTCATCTTGGCCATTGCATTGTGGATGATAAGGTATGGAAAATTTGTGGTTGATTTTGAATTTATTGAAAAGTTGTTTAACATGTTTATTTTTGAAGTTACCATCATTATTTGAAATGATGGTATGGGGAACACAAAAGTGGCAAATTATTTGATTAAGAATAAATTTGGAAATGGAAAGACTAATGAAATTAACAAGGGACATGAATTTAACCCACTTGGTAAAATATTTGGTAGTGGTGATGATAAAGACATGTCCATATTGGGAGTTAAGAATTTTCCTAATGAGATCAAATCCCCAAGTGGAAAATGTCTAAGGACATTTTATAGTTTGAAGTTCAACTAAAGATGAATGGATTAGATCATCCTGAATCTGACAAGGAGTACACATTTTAGCTTATTTGATTGCATCCTTTTTGAGAGTAGGACAAAATTAACCCATATGTAGGCATTTGTGTATATTAGCATGTCCACTACAATGATCACTGCAAATGCCCCCATGTGCTTATTCAAGAAGAGGAGGGACCTCATATTTCATAATACAATAGAGCAAGGTAACTTTAGTGTTATGATAATAAGGAATTTTGTGTTGAAATGCATATTTGAAAGCTTGTTTACAAATGCGTGTCTTTTCAAGAGAATCTAAATTAGGAAGATAAGTTTGGTGTTCTAAAAATTGTCTGATATATTGGTACCATGGGCTTTGGTGAATGGTAACATCCTCAATATGGAAAATAAGTGAATTTGGTGTTTGATTTGAAGATAGGTATTTTCTTATTTGTATAAGAAAAGAAGGATTAGAAATAACTTGATGAGGTTGAAAGAGAGATGTTGATGAGGTAAGAGAATCAGTAATGGAGTTTTGATCTCTAGGAATAGGCTCAATAGTGAAAGAGATGAAATCCTTAGCAAGAGTGGTAATGTGATGATAGGTAATAATGTTCTCACTTTTACATTGATAATCACCACTAACTTAATGACAAATAAGTTGAGAATCACCTCAAGCATGAAGGTATTGAATTTCTAAATCAAGAGCAACTCTCATGCCTAAGATAAGAGTTTTGTATTTGACCATATTATTGGTGACATAAAAGGTGAAACTAAAAGTTAAAGGAATGATCTTGCCAAAAGGACTCATGAGAATGCAACCTACCCCAAATATTTAAATGAATCTAACACCATCAAAATGAAGGGTCTAAGTATCCTCATGCAAGTCAACATTAATCTTAGGGAGCTCCATGATAACTACTTTTGGTTTAGTAGTACCAGAGAGAGTGGAAGATTCATCAAGTTGATTGGATTCAAGATCAATGGTAAATATATGAAATTAATATTTGAGAGAGATATCATGATTAAGACCTTCAATGTAAAGGATATTTTCATCTGGAAGATCATCTTGAAGGGAGGAAGTGGTTGGATTGGGAGCTATGAAAAGTTGATAAACTATGACTTTCCCTTTAATAGGTTTTTGAGTGATGATCCAGAGATCAAATTTCATAAGTAGGATCATCCATTTTCCAATTCTATCTCTAGAAAGAAAGGCTTTGGAGAAGAAATGATGAAGGGGTCATAATGAATGATGACATAAGTATTATGGTAAAGCATGTAATGACAAGATTTTTAGCTGCAAAATAGATATTAAGGCAATCAAGTTCAACTTGGTATAATAAGTCTCATAATTGATAAGGCCTTGACTAATGTATTAGATAGCATACTCTCTTCCTATATCATCATTTTTGGCAAACATTGCCCTAACTGAAATAGGTGTGGAAGAAGTATATAGAATCAAGGGTCTATCCTTGGAATTAGAACAAAGTGTAGGTGGGTGAAGCAAAGACTCTTTCATGTTATTCTTGACCAATTTTTGCCCAATAGGCAAAATTTTTGGTCCCCTTCTGCTCTTGCTATTCTAGGCCACTTCTTTTTGATTTTGTGTAGGTCCAGTTATTTCTACAGATTTAGTAGTTCCCTATAGACTTCAAATTTTCTATGGACTCTGTAGGTTAGTCTTTTGGTGCATGAAGGATTAGTTTAGAGAGAGAGAGATTTGGTTCTCACTGCAAGTCCATCGCTCCATTTTTGAGCCTTAGTTCAATAGAAAAGTTCATTACTTTCAGCTTCAGAGCACTTAGTTCAATCAGCAGGTTCATCGATGCATAGCTTTGAACCATTGAACTAGTTTAAATGATTGGTTCAACCACTTAGTTATACTCTTTGACTTAGTTCATCGGGCTTAGTTCAATCACTTGGTTCAATAGGCTTGGTACACCGTGATTGAACCGTTGAACCAATTGAACCGTTGAACCAATTTTGGCTCAATGGGTTGGTTCAATGGCTTGGTTCAAGGATATGTCTTACAACTGAAGGGCAACACTGGGTTCAAATGCCCTTATGGAGGGTAAGCACTTCAAAGGAAAGGCAACTGAAGGGTAAGTTTAGATTTTTGTTTAAGTCTCGAATTCCTTCAGACTTTTTGTCTGAAGGAATTCCTTAAGACAAAAAGTCTGAAGGAATTTAGGGAAGGCCACACCGGGAAACTTAGTGAGAATTCTTGTGGACTTTTGTCTATGAGAAAATGTCCATGGACAAAAAGCCCACAAAAAATGTCTGAAGCAAAGGAAAGGCCCGAAACAAAAGCCGTGAAGCACAAAGTCTGTAGAAAGGACCTGACAGACCTTTGTCGAGGACGATGACATCTTGAAAGCCATCAAATTTAAGGAAGTGAATTAGCCATTGGTTTTCGAAGTGATGACAACCACGTGAACGTCAAAATTAACACAGTGAAATAGCCATTTCATTTTGAACTAAAAGGACACCAACCATGGAAAAGGCCCAAAAATGTAGTGACCTACCAAAAGATCACCCCCAAGGGTTGAAGGAGCCAGAAGAGACAAGATAGGGAAAAGGACAAAATCCCAAGAAATAAAGAGAGAGAGATGCCACGTGAAGGAATAGACTGCCCAAGTAGCGAAGGAAAGTGTCAACTCAAGAAGTTATTTTGGTAGATGATACAATGCCTACGAATTGACCATTAGGAGGTGC
The DNA here is from genome assembly GCA_037957365.1 of Torreya grandis. Lineage (NCBI taxonomy): Eukaryota > Viridiplantae > Streptophyta > Pinopsida > Cupressales > Taxaceae > Torreya > Torreya grandis. The sequence continues at coordinate 1,085,827 of JARHVA010000215.1, read as the reverse complement.
AAACAGCTAGCAGTGCAACTGGTTTCTCCATTTCACATTAATGAGTAGACAAACCATGTAATCACATTGAAGAAGCAGCCTTACAAATAGACAAAGGGCGCAGCTCATTGATGCTTTGAGTGGCTTGTTCTTCCCAATGAGGGGATGCAAATGGGCCACTTATAAAAAGGGGCACCAAAAGGCCTCCTTTCTTCCTCTATATATTGGAGACTTATCATTTAAGAATTATCATCCACATTTGTAAGTTGTAGCCCTAGAAAAATTTCACCTAAATCAATAAACACAATTTTTACCTCTATCTTGGTTAGATATCTATGTGTATGTCCTGAGTGTTAGTTTGTGTTTAGTCATTGTTTCTTGATGCTTTCATGGGTTCAACACCAACATATATGTTATCTGTAAGGTGCCATTTTTACAACTAACAAGGAGAGCTGCATTTGGGAGTGTAGAAATAGAAGAAATTGCTATATAGTGTGTGTTTCATAGCACCTTTGGTGATCTCTATTTTTTGTATTTTCCATTAAAGCCTCCCTGCCAAGTTTCTTGCAGTCTAGTTCTTTTGCCAAGTTTGAAGTGTATGTATGTGTTTGTCTGATTTTAATTGTGGATGTGAGAAGGTTGATTTATTTTGGTGCATCACCTCCTTAGAGTAGTTTATTTTCCTGCAATCTTTCTCCCTTTTCATCCCCCACATTGTATATCTATGTGTGTGTGTGTGTGTGTGTGTGTGTGTGTGTGTGTGTGTGTGTGTGTGTGTGTGTTAGCATTTACTAGAACAAATCAGATGCATCAAAGGGAGCTAGCCCTTACCTAGATACTCTCCCCTCCAGCTTCACCAGTCCCACAGGTGAGAGGGGAATTTCCATAGTTGTGTGAAGAAGGTAGGAGCTCGGCCTCCTGCCAAGGGTGTAATCTTCTTCATCAACAGTTTTGGCACACCTAATGGGACATAGTTTTACAACTCAATAAGGTTTCAGGATTGATGCTGGTCTTATTACAGCAAATCAAATATTTCTAGCATCTAGTGACTCCACTGGTAAGAGTTTTAGTTTTCCAATCAAAGACCAATTTTTTTAACTTTATATGCCTAAAGTCACCACAAGGTCTACTTCTAAGGGTGTTCCTTTCAATTTCATTGAGTTGCCTTTGAACTCAACAAAAAGACTGAGGTTTGAGAAGACCCATCCTTATTCAACAAACCACCCTCCCAAACCTATTGTAAGGGATGGATACGTAGCAGAGCCACAGTTACATCCCATCCTGGTTATGGCATTACCCTTTGTGGCTTTTTGTGGTTAGAGCCCCTTAAACCTCCCACATTATGATCCAATCCCAAGAATAGCCCTCAAAAATGTGCCTTCTTTTGATGGAGAGGGGCCTATTACAGTTGTCAAGCACATTGTGAATATTGCTAACCTCTACAATATTCACAATGTCACGGAGAAAAATAATGCCATCAGATTGCTAGCATTGTCTCTCAAAGGCAAGGCTCTTGACTAGTACAAGACCTTACCTATAAATTCAATCCATTCTTAGAATGAATTGGGTACTCAGTTGATAGACCATTTTGGGGAAAAGAGTGACAACCTCTCGCTTGCTGAGCAGATGACTCCCATAAAAAGATCCCCACATGAGTATATGTAGGATTTCAACACGTGGTTTCAGAAAACTTGGGCTAGAATCCCCATTTTGGTAAGACTGACTGCTAGCTATGCTTTCTCATATTATTTAAGAGCATTAAATAATGATATTATTGTGATGATATAATCCATGGGATGGCATATATTGCCTGCTTCTTATGACATAGCCATAGTAGCTAAAAATTGCTTAGTACAGGCTGGGAAAATAGCCCCTAAACCTCACATGCCACTTTTCACAAAAATGCTACCTCTAATTTAGGCCATTGCTCCCACATTAGCACCTCTACCTGCCATGGAGAAACCAGCTGCTACTCCATCCAATGAGCTTCATGAAGTTAAGAGACTATTGCAAAGTATGTCAAACGAACTTGTAGCTCTCAAAAGGTAGCAAGCTCAAAGCAACAGACCGAATCAGGGATACCAGCATTATGGTCAAGCCCCTAGACCCCCTTTCCAAAACTATAATCAAGGACAGGGTTAGCTTACTCAGATTAGACCATTTCAAAACTATAACCTAGGCCCCCCTTCATCATCTAAAGTCATGGTGCCTATTTAGAACAATTTGGTATAGGAACAACCAAGTTGTTTGACTATGGGATATGGTTAGGAACAAGCTGTTTATATAAATGAGATGATGGGCTATTACTAGAATGCAGACAATCAGGTAGACGCTCATTCCTAGGTCTTTGAGGCTCCAATGAAACCCAACACGAGTAGTAATCAGGGCTAGCTTGATTCTACCCTCATAAATCATCTAGAAGGGGAATTTTATTCAATGAATTATGTGGGCACTATAGAAAATTAGGCTGACTATGTTGCAGCCAACACAAGATTCAAGAGGAGAGTAATGGGAGAAGCCCAGGCAACTACCCAATCAATAGTTGCACCTTCTCCATCACACTCAAATCAAAAAGCCCTAAACTTTAGACCACCATTTGTACCTTCAGCCCCTTAACCTGCACCTCAGGTTGGAATTAGCCCCAAAGAAGTCTCGAAGGGAGGTAGTCCTCAAGTCAATATAGTGGACCAGATGAAGAAGCTACATATGAACATCTCTTTATGGGATTCATTGTCTCTACCAGGACAAAAGGACATGCTACAAAGGGAACTACATGAGTTGGACTCACAAGCTGTCCCAACAAGGGTTGATAATGTCTTGATGATGAATGGACAACCTTCCACCTCAGGACAGGTAAAGAAGGAAGAGAAAATTCCCCCTTTCTATGTGTCCTTGGTCATAGGATATTTCTTGGTACACAACTAAATCATTGACAGTGGGGCTAGTACCTCAGTGATGCCCAAGTGCATAGCTGACAAGATGAGACTAAAATATGAAGAGATGAATAAGGGAGTCCTATAGATAGATGTGACACCTGCAAAAATAGTTGGGATAATGAAGGGTTTAAGCTTGACATTACACACTTTCCCAACCTTCTCAATTCCCCATGATATAGTAGTGGCAAATGTTCCTCCTTATTTTGAAATTTACTTATCCAGGGACTTCACATCAAAGATAGGTAGCTATCTAGCAGCGAATCGGTCCTATCTGGTTTCTAGAACCAAGTATGGGACCAAGGTAAAGATCGAATCTAAGCCACTCTACAAGGAGCATCTAGAACCATATTCACTCAAGGTAGCGAACATCAACTACACTATTATCAACTCAAAAGAGTCTCAGATAGACCAATCTTCATCCTCTACTCTTGAAGGAGTTGTAGACCTACTCTTGGATGAGTGGGGAAGTGATAATTTCAAGCATGACCCTTACAAGTTCATAGAGGAGGCAGGCCTTGGAGTCTACTGCATGCACAAAGAGGGTACCTTCATACCAAATGTAATGAAGGCAAGCCAACAAGACCTAGGTCTATGGCGGCTGTAGTTTGATGGTTCCAAAAGTAGGTTGGGAGCTGGTGGTGGAGCGATGTTAGTATCCCCTTCAAAGGAGAGATACTTTTTAGCTTTCCATTCCCAATTTTCTTGCATAAGCAATGTTGCAGAATATGAGTCCCTTATCCATGGTCTGGAATGGGCAAGAAAAAGAGGGATCAAAGAATTGCAAGTTTTGGGAGACATTGAGCTGATTGTAAATCAGGTGAAAGGCTAGAATCTGACCAAAAATTCCTTATTAAAGTTCTACAAGCATAGGGTTTGGGACTTGGTGGAAGATTTCCTTGCTTACATTATCACCTCCATTCCTAGAGAGTAGAACAAACAAGTGGATAGGCTAACAACAATTGGTGCTCAGTTTGATGTTTCCAGGGAGATAAGCTAAGACTGTAGTTCATGCTATTTGAAGGTGGTAGTTCGGCCCTCTATCCCCAACAACATTACAAACTGGTAGGTCTTTGAAAATGACCAGCAAATAGCATTCTTCCTGCAAGAAGAAGCTGAGTTCATAACAAAGAACCAGGCAAAGCTGTAATAGCAATGCAATAACCAGATTGTTTAATTAAAAAACAATAAGCTCCCTAAAAGTTTGGTCACTCTTGAGATTATCTTCAATGGAGATGACCAATTGAGAAATGACAAAGCATGCATCATAACTGAGGAGAAGAATTATGAGAAGGTTGAGATCTTCAAGGATAAGCTGCTTGTGCTTGGAAAAGTCTGCATGGTTTAAGAAAGGTAGACTTTCATTTTGTTGTGTCAGGAGTTTGCAGATGTTTTCTCTTGGGATTATATTGATTTGAAGGGGTTTGACCCAAGACTCGCCCAACACACCATCAAATTAGAAGAAGGCACCAAGCCAATCAGACAGAAGCAAAGACCTATCAACCTGATGATTGAACCTCTCATGTAGAAGGAACTAGCCAAATTGACTGAGTCTGGGATTATATTTCCAATCAAACATTCCTCCTGGCTGGCCAGTCTTGTTCCTATTTGAAAGAAGAATGGGGAGATCAGGCTATGTGTCAATTTTAGAGAACTTAATAAAGTCTCTTTAAAAGACCATTATCCCCTCCTGAGCATGGGGCAGATCCTTCAAAAGGTAACAGGCAGTGAGCGTTTCTCCCTCCTAGATGGATATTTAGGGTATAATCAGATTCTAGTGTAAGGCTATGACCAGCACAAAATAGCCTTCACTACTAAATGGGGAACATTTTACTACAAGAAGATGCCATTCAAGTTATCTAATGCTGGTGCTACTTTTCAGTGAGCCATGGACATGGCTTTTTGAGACTTGATAAACAACAATGTGCTGGTATACCTTGATGATGTGATGGTATTCTCCAAGGAAGTGAGCCAACACATGGAACACCTCAGGTAGATTTTTGAAAGGTGCAGGGAATTTAGCATCTCTCTTAACCCAAAGAAATGCATGTTTGTTGTTCATGAGGGGAAACTCCTTGGCCACGTCATGTCCAAGGAGGGCTTATCTATTAACCCTAAGAGAGTTCATTATATCTTGGAGATGTCCCTACCTAAACACAAGAAAGGCCTTTAGAGCTTCTTTGGCAGGATAAATTTCATTTGAAGATTCATTTTGAATTTCACAGAGATAGTCAAGCCATTGACCTCTATGCTGAGGAAGGGTGAGGAGTTCAAGTGGACAACGCAAAGGAAGGACAGCTTTGAAGCCATCAAGCAAGCCATAACCCAAGATCCTACTTTGATCAGCCCTGACTTCAATAAAGAATTCAACCTCTACACTTTTGGCAATGAAGAGGTAATCTCTGTCATGCTTACTCAAGAAAATGGTGATGACCTCGAGCAACCACTTGCTTTTTTTAGCCAAGGGTTAGAGGATTTCAATGTCAAATACACATATGTAGAGAAGTAAGTCCTGGCAGTAGTGTGGAGCTTGAAGAAATTCAGGCATATGTTGTCTAACAGTAGGATTCACCTCATGGTTCCACATCCTAGCATCAAGGATTTCTTGACCAATCGAGACCTAAATGAGAAGAGAGCGAGGTGAATCACCAAGGTGATGGAGTATGACATAGACATCAAGATCACCAAGTTGGTGAGGGGAAGAGGCTTGTGTGAGCACCTTGCTATGGACTTAATGCCAAAAGGGGAAGGTAGCTTACTAATTCACGATGTAGCCATAACGAAAGAGCCAGCTATCATAAAGGATTGGACATTAGACCTGAGGCATTTTCTTCTCACTTGTGAGTGCCTGTAGGGTCTTGATGGGACCAAAAGAAGGTTTTTCAGGCTCCAATCTCTCCGTTATGTTTTGATTTATGGAGTATTATTTAGGAAGGATCTCTCAGGGGTCCTTCTAAGATGCATAAACTCAAATCAGGCTGACAAGGTGTTGTCTGAGTTTCATGATGGGCTGGCAGGTGGTCATTTTGCTCCTAGAGCTACTACATCAAAGATAATGAGAGCTAGCTATTTCTAGCCTACTCTTTTTAGGGACACCCATGCCTAGGTAAGAAAGTGCCAGAAGTGTGCACTTTTTGATGGGAAACAATGGTTGGCTGTCATGCCTCTATAATGTATTCAGGTGGAACAACCATTCATGCAGTGGGGCATGGACTTCATAGGGATGATTAATCCTCCCTCCAGTGTTGGACACAAGTGGGTCTTGACCACCATGGATTATTTTACAAGGTGGGTGGAGGCTGTTGCTCTGAAGGAGGCAAATGAAAGTGCAATCCTAGAGTTTTATGAGGACCTGATGACAAGATTTGGGGTCCCAACCACCATAATCTTAGATAACACCTTGGCTTTTCTAGGAACCAAAACAAGTGAATGGGCACTAAGGTATGGTATATATCTTAGCACTTCATCCAATTATTACACATAGGGGAATGGGATGGCTAAGTCCACCAACAAAAACTTGATCAGGATGATCAAGAGGACCATGGAAGAAAATAAGAGGACTTGGCATGCCAAGCTAAAAATAGCTCTGTGGGCCGACCAAATCACTCTAAAGAGAGCAATAAAAAATTATCCATATATGCTCATACATGGAAGGGAAGCTGGACTTCCCATCTCACTTGAATTGCTAGCATTGGACCTCACTCGCCAGCTGCAATTAGAAGGAAGTAGCATGGAGGTCAGGATGTGTGAGCTGATGGAGCTCTAAGAGACAAGGGACTGGGCTATGGCTTCTATGACTAGCCATCAATAGCAAGTAAAGAGAAACTTTGACAAGAAATATTCATCAAAAGGTTTCTTTGAAGGAGATATTATCTTGAAATGGGATGAAGACCGAGCTAAGCCTGGAAAACATGTAAAGTTCGATGCCTTATGGAGTGGCCCATACATAATCACTCAGTGTAAGTAGCATAATGCATTCCAAATCTCCAAGTTGGATGGTGAGAAACTACATATCCCAGTTAATGGGATACAATTGAAGCACTGCCACTGAGTCTCCTTTCATCTATATATATTTCCCTTGTTTTTCCCACTTTCCCTAACTGCTTTCTGCACATGTTAGTAGTTTTCTTAGCCTTGTGTGTGTTTTCATTTCCTTGGGGGTAAATCTACATGATTGGTTCTAGATTTATCAGAGCTATTGCTAGTCTTTAAGTTACCATCTAACTCTGAGCCCAATGGATTACAAGGCAACTGGTCTCTAAGCATAGCAGGCATGCTTCCCTTGGGAGTCACCAATTTGTTGACCAATTTTCGCCCAACAGGTAAAATTTTTGGTCCCCTTCTACCTCTTACTATTCTAGGCCACTTCTTTTTGATTTTGTGTAGGTCCAGTGATTTCTACGGATTTAGCAATTCCCTACAGACTTCACATTTTCTATAAACTTTGCAGGTTAGTCTTTTGGCACATGAAGGATCAGTTTAGAGAGAGATTTGGTTCTCGCTGCAAGTCCATCACTCCATTTTTGAGCCTTGGTTCAATCAAAAAGTTCATCGCTTTCAGCTTCAAAGCACTTAGTTTGATCAGTAGGTTCATTGATGCATAGCTTTGAACCATTAAACTAATTCAAATGATTGGTTCAACCACTTAGTTCAACACTTCGGCTTAGTTCATCGAGCTTAGTTCAATCACTTGGTTCAATGGGCTCGGCACACTGTGATTGAACCATTGAACCAATTTTGGTTCAATGGGTTGGTTCAATGGCTTGGTTTAAGGATATGTCTTACAGCCAAAGGGCAACGCTGGGTTCAAATTCCCTTGCAGAGGGCAAGCACTTCAAAGGAAAGGCAGCCAAAGGGTAAGTTCAAATTTTTTTTTAAGTCCCAAATTCCTTCAAACTTTTTGTCCAAAGGAAATCCTTTAGACAAAAAGTCCAAAGGAATTCAGGGAAGGCCACGCCGGGAAACTCAGTGAGAATTCTTGCAGAACTTTATCCGCGATAAAATTTACACGAACAAAAAGGCTACAGAAAATGTCTGAAGTAAAAGAAAGGCCCAAAATAAAAGCCACAAAGCACAAAGCTTTCAAAAAGGACCCGACAGACCTTTGTCGAGGATGATGATGTCTTGAAAGCTATCAAATTTAAGGAAGTGAATTAGCCATTGGTTTTCAAAGCGATGACAGCTACGTGAACATCAAAATTAACACAGTGAAATAGCCATTTCATTTCAAACTAAAAGGATGCCAACCATGGAAAAGGCCCATAAATGTAGTGACTTGCTAGAATATCACCCCTAAGGGCCAAATGAGCTAGAAGAGACAAGATAGGGAAAAGGACAAAATCCTAGGAAACAAAGAGAGAGATGCCATGTGAAGGAATAAATTGCCCAAGTAGAGAAGGAAAGTGCCGACTCAAGAAGTTATTTTGGCAGATGATACATTGCCTACAAATTGACCATTAGGAGGTCCAAATAGCTAGCAGTGCAACCAGTTTCTCCATTTCACATTAATGAGTAGACAAACCATGTAATCACCTTGAAGAAGTGGCCTTACAAATAGACAAAGGGTGTAGCTCATTGATGTTTTGAGGGGCTTGCTCTTCCTAATGAGGGGATGCAAATGGGCCACTTGTAAAAAGGGGTGCCAAAAGGCCTCCTTTCTTCCTCTACATATTGGAGACTTTTCATTTGAGAATTATCTTCCACATTTGTAAGGTGTAGCCCTGGTAAAATTTCACCTGAATTAATAAATGCAATTTTTACCTCTATCTTGGTTAGATATCTCTGTGTATGTCCTGAGTGTTAGTTTGTGTTTAGTCATTGTTTCTTGATGCTTTCATAGGTTCAACACCAACAAATATGTTATCTATAAGGTGCCATTTCTATAGCTAACAAGGAGAGCTGCATTTAGAAGTTCAGAAACAAAAGAAATTTCTATATAGTGTGTTTCACAGCGCCTTTGGTGATCTCTATTTTCTATATTTTCCATTAAAGCCTCCCTACCAAGTTTCTTGCAATCTAGTTCTTCTACCAATTTTGAAGTGTATGTATGTGTACGTCTGATTTTAAGTGTGGATTTGAGAAGGTCGATTTATTTTGGTGCATCACCTCCTTAGAGTAGTTTGTTTTCCTGCAATCTTTCTCCCTTTTCATCCCCCCCATTATATATATATATATATATATATATATATGTATATGTATATATATATATGTATATATATATATGTATATATATATATGTATATGTATATATGTATATGTATATATATATATGTGTGTGTGTATATATATATATATATATATGTGTGTGTGTGTGTGTTATCATTTACTAGAACAAATTAGATGCATCAAAGGGAGCTAGCCCTTACCTAGATACTCTCCCCTCCAGCATCACCGGTCCCACAGGCGAGAGGGGAGTTTCCATAGTTGTGTGAAGAAGGCAGGAGCTTGGCCTCCTGGCAAGGGTGCAATCTTTTGCATCAATAGTTATCAAAGGATTTTTGACATGGATCCATCCATTATAAAGTATTACATTTCTTGAAAAGGGAATTAATGGATTAGATGCGATAATCCATTTTGGAGACAAATCATCTAATTGACCCAAGTTTGCCTAAATAAGTATGAATGTCAAAAATAGATCTAGGAACATGCATGTTGACTATGGCACTATTCTTGGTGGGGTCAACATCGATACCATGGAGAGAGAATAAAAATCCTAATAATTTTCTAGATGTGATTTCGAATACACATTTGTAAGGATTAAGTCTAACTTTATATTTAAAGATATAGTTAAATATGATAACAAGATCAGAAAGATGATTCATACTATTTTTAGATTTATAAATGAGATCATCCACATAAGTTTCAATAATTTTATGGATGAGATCATGAAAGATGTGAGTCATTTATCATTGGTAAGTGCATCCATAAGTTTTTGGGTTTAAGGGTATTTTGACATAGCAATACGTGCCCCATTATGTGGTGAAAGTAGTCTTATGTTGGCCCTTGGGGGCAATATGAATCTGATTGTATCCTGAGAAGCCATTCATAAGAGATAACATTTCATAATAAGTCATGGATTCAAAAATGACATCTATTTAAGGTAAAGGGAATTTGTCCTTGGGACAAGCAAGATTAATATTGAAAAAATCAATATGAATATGAATGACCATAATGACCTTATGAATGGAAACAATGTTGGAAACCCATTCAGAATAATCCTCTGGTTTGATAAATTTAGCATCAATTAATTTGATGATTTATTTATGACATAAAGTGGAAACTTCAGGTATAAATTTTATTTATTTTTGATGCACAATCTTGGGATTAGGATATGTAATTATGTTATGCACCATAATGCTAAGGTCAATTCCAGGCATGTCCTCATAATACCAAGTGAAAGCCTCACAATATTTATCAATAATAAGATAAAATTATCATGTTTAGTAGATTATATTTCATGAGAGATAGTAATTGGTCAAGAACAAGATGGAGTACCATATTCATGCAAGTGGTTTCTTCAATAATCATGGCATTGTCATCTTTAAATTGGTATGGTGTATTAGGTAAGGCTTAAATTAGATTTGTTTTGGGATCAATTCTAGCAACAAATTTGTTGAAGGAGTTTTAGTTTTAAAATTCCCAAGTTGATGATGTTATCGAGGAAGTTGAGGTTTTCAGGCATAAAGTAAATCAAGGACAACTTCATCACCAGGCAAAGTAGGAAGAGGACCATAATACTTGATATCTACTTGAAGATCTAAAATTTGATTACCATGGTGATTAGACTCAGATTGTATTAGGTGAACATTAGTTGCCTTAACATCAAGTATAATTTTGAGAGTAGAAGAAGTATATGAAGTAGAAGAGATTGGTGTGTTGGTAGATTTGTTGATGGGAGAAGGATCAAATATAATGATTGGATACAAAGGTGTCAAATGAAGTGTAGAAACTTTCAGAGATTTGGAAGTCATAATTTTTTCTACCACCCAAGGAGTATTGATAAGAGGAGAATTGACAAGAGGCACCTGACCCTCATGATCTAAGGTATGATCCATATAAATGGTATGAACATCTAGATTAAAATCATGAATTTGGGCTAAGATTTTTTGATAATGTTGGACATGCAAGTCTCTATATTGGGCTTAGGCCATGATATAGTTGTCATCATATGTTAAAAAAATTGTACATTCTTGAAAATCAATGGGAGTTTTAGAAGGTGAAATCCTGATATTACTGAATATGAGGAGACATGATGAGAGGATCTTAAAATAATTTGGCCACTCCAAAATCATTGCAAGTAAAGGCATATTTTGGTAGAGAAGGATCCTAAGAATTACATGGAGGGGGAAAATCATCAGTAATCTCATCCATGAGAGGAATAATATAGTCTCTTGGTAAGAGAGAAGGATAAAGCCATTGTGAAATGTAGGGAGGTAACTTGGTAGTATTTCAAGTATGTTGAAAATCATTGGGATCATCATCATTGGAATATACAAGATTAACTTGTAAATAATGATTCATGTTGATGAACTTGGGTAAAGGAGAACTATTGATTTTAGGAAGGGTGGGAATATAATATTATGATTTAGGATTGGGAATATGAATGCTCCATGGATTGGGATAAACTTCATGCTTATATCATTTTCCATTATGTAAGAATTTAATACATTGACTACCAGAAGAAGTAGTGACCCTCATTCGATGAGTCCATGGATGACCAAGGAGTATGTTATTAGATAAAGGAAGATCAAGGAACATAAACTTGGTTCAAACTATCTTAGTTCCAATGGTTAATGGAAGCCAAATACAACCAAGTGGATTTTGATTAGTCTTATCAAAACCAAGATAAGAAAGATGATTTTTCTTGAGATGATCCTTATCATAAATAAGTTTGTGTATAAGCCATAAAGATGTTACATTAGTACCAGAGCCTTTATCAACTAGAAATTTTTAGATAAGAGTGGTATTAATGGTTATTTTGATAAAGAGTGGTGAATCATCGACACAAAAAACAATCTCATCATTGATCATGTCTTTTTCATTGAATTTAATAAAGGGCTTGGAAGAAAGACACATAGTTTTAATGGTATTGATGTTGGTAGGTTGAGAATGGATAAATAGTGGTTATTTATCTATGGAAGAAGGATATTCAATTTTTTGAAGTTGTTGCATAAGGAATTTATGGTGATAGGGTGAAGTATTAATCAACTCCATAAATGGAATCTTACAAGGCATAGAGTTAAGTTCAATAAAGTTCCAATGAGATTTAGAAGAACCAGCATGAGGTTTGGGAGGTAGATTAGATTTTAGAGGAATAGATGTGGTTAGAGGATCAAATGGAAAAAGTTGTTCTTTAGGTGATTCTGAATCAGGCTTTGTGGTGGTGGTGGTATTTTTAATCAATTGTTCTTTTAAAGATGGCTTTTTAGGCTTGGTAACAGGATCTTTATGAGCTAGTTTATGACGATAGTTGACCTTAGAAATGTTGACATATTGATAATTGTTAAATTATTGGTCATAATCGATGTTAATGGCATAAACATACTCAGAAGATGATTTATTATTTGAAGAAGAATTTTTATTTGTAGAGGTATAAGTTTTCTAAGTTTATCATTTTTGAGAGATAGAAGTGTACTCTTGACAATAAAAATTGATCATAGCTTCATGGTTGAATGAATCACCAAACACATAAGAGACAAAAAATTTAGTGAGTCATATACAATAATCATGAGAATGCCCAATGTTGGCATAGAACCATAAAAATAGATTGGGATCATACCATTAGGGAGGAGCATTGGGATAGATGAAAGGTTTTAAGGGTGGCAAAAATTGTTTCATTTGCTGAACCAAAATCGATGTATGAGAAGGTGAAGGAACATTGGTTTTGGTAACTCCTATTTTGGTTTGTTTATTATTTATAGTGATATGATTATATGTTTGGAAATATCCTCTAAGAATTTTAGGATTAGGTTCAAATTGCTTTATAATAAAGTATTGACATTTAGCTTGATCAAGAGCTTCATTTAGTGTTTGGGGAGTAAAGGTTCAAACATTATATTGAAGACGGGGAGTCAAAGATGGATAAAGGGTTTGAATAAGTTATCATCAGTCATGTTATGATCAGATTTAGGGGCCAATAATTTCCATATTTTGATAAATTCATGAGCTAATTCAGTGGGAGATTGCTTAGCATTGATGAAGTGGCTAAAACAATTTTTGAGAATATCATTATGTTGAAACTCTTTAACCATATTATTAACAAAATACTAAAGTTACCAAATATAATGTTAGGGTAGTTGATTATACCATTATAATACATCATCAGTAAATTTTTTAACCAAGAGTTTAGTTGTGGTAAAGGTATTAATTTGGATCCACTCTTTGTAAAGGTTGTCAAAGTCTTTAAGAAATGAGACAGGATCTTTCGTCCCATCATATTTGATAGTTGGGGATATGTTATCAATATCAATGGATAAAATAAATGGGGATAAAGGATAATTTTGAATGGTTGAATCATTTTGTTATTCATTATGGGTTGAGGAATAACATTGCCTAAAGCATCCCTAAAAGGTGGAGGAATGAAATTGGGATTAGCTTGAGGATGAATAGTTGGGGGTTGATTAGCCACATTGATTAAATGTTGTATAAGTTGCATCATTTGATGGGTGTTATAATTTTGCATAATGTTCATTTTTTGGATGACTTGGGCTAAAATCTGTATTGTATCAAAAGGTGGGTTGGTATTGGTAAGAGCATTCCCTAAATTGGTATTAGGGTGAGGATTATTAGAAGATGGGTTATTAGTGAGGTTTTTTAATAAACTTATGTCAATCACTCCCACATTATTTTGAATATTTTGAAGATGAGAAGTATCTTGGTAAGTAAATAAAGGATTAGATCCATTAACTTCATCTTGAGGTGTTGTTTGCACCATGTTATAGTTCATGGATGAAGGATGAGGAGAGGTGTCCTAACAGTGATGGTGCTCTTGGGAGGAAAAGATAGAAATAAAGCAACATACCATATAGTATCTAAACATATTCAATCTATTCAAGAATATTCTGATAGGAGACTTAATTATGACTAAAGAAAGATGAATAGAATACAAAATTGGAGAAATAGGAAACTAGATTGATATATAGAAAAATCAAAATATAGTATAGGGTTAGTTTTGTAGATCAAGTATAGTGAAAAAGATAGGAAAAGAATGAATAGGATATACAAATAGTACAAGGTCGATTGGGTTGATCTAGTATGGTGCACAGAGATAGGAAAAATGTATAGGGTTGATCAGGTCAACCTAATATAAAAGATAGGGGAAATGAGAAGGTTGATGATGAGTTATGAACTAAAATAAGACAATTTTTGTAGCTAATATAGGAAAGTAAAAATTAAATGGAAATACATAGTCAATTAGATCAATTCTAGCCAATCCAATTGAAACACATAATATAAAACCTTTCACTAATGTTGGCTAATGCAAGTTTTTACACACATAATTGATTAAAGAGCAAGAAATCAACTTGAAAAGTAAATAGATAACTAATTGGTCAACCAAAGAAGTTTATTATATTATTAATAATATGATTTTAAATGTGATAGGAAGTTAATTGTAAGAAAGGAACTAGATAGAAATCTAAGGATGGTTTTAGGTAGTTTGGGCTGAAAAGGACTATAGTGACAATGATATAGGCTTGGTATTAGGGCCTAACCCCATAATTCACATACCAAAATGATAAGGGTGTCAGGTGCTTAGCTATAATATACCATTAAATATGATTTATACTTGACCAAAGTATCAATTTGGCTTCCCCCTTGGTGATGAAATCCAAGTAGATTGGCCTAGGGTAGATAGATGTTAAAATGCTTATTTAGTTTTTGTGATTTAGACATGTGTGCATAAAATAGTAGTGAAACTAAATTTTTAATTAAAAACCCCCTAATTAGACTATTTGAATTATTTTAAGCATGCAAGTAATAAGAAAATAAAGTGTGAATTAATTACTAGCATATAGAGATTAATTACAACTTTAAACAAGGTATAGTGTTGACACTTTATGCACAAAATATAGAATAGGGTTAACAAGTTTGAACCTATAATACATAAGCAAGGTATGAAAATGAATAGGGTCAGTTAGGGTTGACCTCATTATTCAAATAACACACAAAACATAGAACTAGGTCGACATGGTCGACCCAGTTAACTGTGTAGGGCTAGTTTTGAAGACTACAAAATGTGAAAGGAAAGATAAAAAAAGAAAGAGACAGAGAGATAGAAAGGAAAATTGGTGGATAAAAGATGTTGAGAATGATTTTTTTAATCAATAACTTTATAATATGCTTGAAAACTCTACTAACTAGGTTGACTAGGTCGATCAAGCTTTACAGAATCTTACTATTGAGTGCCTAAAATGTATAGGGTCAATTGGGTCAACCTAGTAGCTAAATTTAGATGCCTAAAAGTGTACAAGGTTTATTGTGTCAACCTATTTGTCTAAATTAGAAGTTTGAAAGTTTGGAGACCTATACTAGGTCATCTAAGTTGATCCAATTGCTTGTTCTTGAAAACTTGTGCATAGAGATTAGAACTAGGTCAATAAATTCAATCTATTATGACATATATGTGATAAAAATAATTATTAAAATAATGAAATAAAGTGAAATAAATCTTGAAATGGTTAGTTTCAAGTCAGGTTCACCAGAATGTCTATAACTAGAAATGCATCATGTTTATAAATCGATCCTAGCTTAGAGAATATAGAGTGTACCTACACTTCTGATTGGGAATACATTTGCTAAGTAAGAGCATAACCAATATGGGGATCCACTAGACATGATTAGGGGATCACTTTTAAAAATACACCATGTGAGGTAGGGATCTAAATCCTACAACCTAACATAATCATGCAATAATCCTCAAAGATTCCTAAGGTTTAATATTCACCTATTATGATAAACAAGAAAGTAAATCTAATCTAGTGCACACCAAAGCTTATGACACAACATGAGGGGTTAGTAAAGTAATAAAAATATGTATCAGAGAATATTAATTAAGATAAGTATGAGTAAGACCCTAATACATGGAATATGAAGAGTAATATTATTTGAGCCAACACTTATGCTACTTGTATCTACTAAAGAGAGGAGAACAAAGTTAGAATATACTTACTTGAATGTGAACCTGTCAAAACTCAATCTCTCCCTTAGCCAAATGGGATTTGTAAGAGGTTTTTATGGTTTGTAAGGATCACTAAGAAAGGCCAAATCATACAAGACTTATCCATAAGACTAAATTCTCCAAGTAGAAACCCTAAGCTAAGACTCCTCAAGTAGAATGGTGGAAGATCAGATTGTGAAGAAGTGTGAGTGAATAATAAATATTGATTGAATATTGAAATTATGATGAAATTATCTTGTATTTATAGGTGGATATTTCCCTAAATCCTTCAAAAAATGTCAGCTATATAGGGTTGACCTAGTTGACCCTATATGTTTTTGGGGACAATTCACTAGATCTGAGTTAGGTCGGCCAAAGGGTTAACAAACTCAAAAAGTGAAAAATACCCCTAAACTATACAAATTTGACCCAATAAACCTAGTATATATGACTATAAAAAAGTAATTAAGGAAATAAAATGAGGATGGAAAGTGGAAAAATGTTGGAGGAATGTGCAAAGGAGGAGTAATAGCTTATGGAATGGTTTTAAGAACTGGTTGGATTGGTAATAATGTGTCAATAAGGGACAATAATCTTAAAAAGCACCAAAGGTCTACCCACCCCTTTCTCAATTCACCCCTTAAGGCATGAAATCAGAGAGATTGAGTCTCTATGGGTTCTTATAAGATGTAAAGTGTCAGTATTTGATAAAAGTTGGAAAATATTATTTGTATACGTCTAGGCCTGTAGAGCCTAACTCATACACAGATAAACCTAAAGAGTATTCATGAGAAAGGGTATCTTTTTGATGGTAAAGTGGAAGTATGAAAGTTTTTATAAGTTCATATACATATTGAAAACCTTAAAGAGTCATCACAAATAGGAAAAAAACAATAAAAGTGCAATTTTGGCCTTTGAGACTATCTCGAACTCCTCTCATGCAAGACTACAGTTTAGGACTAACCTTCTTTTGATTATTGAGACCATGAAACTATAAATGGATTTAATTGGTTTTTAAGGATGGTAATGATGTCCCTATACTAAAATATTGTGGCACCATTTGTTAGATTGGGTCCTAAACATGCATGAACAAAGCTTAAAACTATCAACCCATCTTCATGGTCTGTTTTCAACATGAGAGTCAACTTATTGCACTCACAACTATATGGATAGGATGCATGTGAACTTGAGAACCTAGATAACTTATGGAGGTTATAAAATTGAAAATTATGGCATTGGTTCATGGATTGATGGCCCAAGGTTTATGAATAATTGCTAAGAACCAAAATAGGTTTAAACTCTCTTAAAACCCTAGTAAAAACCCGATGTGAGATATAGAATTTTAAATGACATATTTATATCCTATAAATACTTTAAAATTTATCTATACTCAAATTAGGTTCCAAAAATGTACTTCATTTGTACTTTTAACTACATGGATGACATTAAATGTACTATTTTATAAGGATTTTAAGGTGTTTTATAGGGTTTTTGATAGTTAAAAACTTAAAAACTATTGGGAGAGGTAATTTTGGATGAATTTAATATATTTAATCCTAAAAATATATACAAAACATCCTATAAGTTATAAAACAAAGCTTATTTTTCAAGGCAATATTCAATAGGCCAAAAATGAGACTAGGTTTCAAGACCATTTCATGGTTCTCACACTTATATAAGTTTTTAGGCCCTAAAATTTGTCATGGAGTTTTTTTATAGACTAGGTAAATTTAATAAAATTATTTTTGGTGGCTTCACATGTGTGGAAGAGATCTAGAGTAGAAAATCAGGCTTCTAGACAAGGAAGCCTAATTGAGGAGAGAGAAATGTATAAAAAAGATACTTCCAGTCACTCTTAGGACTTAAAACTTGGAATGGAGTTTTAAATCCATATTTAGTCCTCAAATATGTCCTTATTTTTTCATTACTATATATAAACTACCCTTCATAAGGAGTTTTACATGATTTTATGGCTACAAGGAAAAGAGGCCTAATGAGAGCTTAAGGAGCAAAATGGAGTCTTGAGAGTTGTTCCTTAAACAAAATAGATTGATTAAAGTATGATAAGGTATTTTAATTCCTTTAATGGATATTAGAATCATTGGATAATATGAAATTAAATTTTGAGCCACTTGGAAAAGGCTAGGCATGGGAGATAAAGGAGTTTCAAGACACCTAAGCATATAGATGATGATATCTACTAAAATGTCAGATCATAAGAGTTTATAAATGAATAATAGGTGTCAAAAGATATATATATATATATATATATATATATATATATCATGTATAATTTATGATTAAAATATCCATTTTTCACTTCTCATATGCAAATAATTGTATTTTTGAGGAGTTGTGCAAGGTGTCAAGCTGAGTTTCTAACTCCTACACCACTTGGATGATGGAGTATCTTCAAATGAGATACATGTGTATTTTAAATTATGTTTTGAATATTCCATAACTCCATTATTTTTTTAACTCTCATGGTGACACTTTTCTCTTTCCCTCTACTACACCCATCTCTCTCTTCCTCACTTATCTATATAAGTTACCACTTTTGGCCTTATAATAAATTCACATTTGGTATGGCAAAGCCCTAAAAAATTGACTAATAATTTTGCCTTTGAATAAAATATTTAAATATATGTTTAAGTTATCAAATTATTACTTAAGTTGTGAAGTAGTTCATATTTGAATGACAAGTGATAGTTATCTCTCCTTGTGTTCACCTCACTCTTTCATGCTTGGTGTAAGTAATCTAACTTCTAGCAGGTCACATGATGTGTAAATGGTTGTTTTATGTGTCTTTAATTATGAATAAGACTAATAGTGTTTATTTTAGGACCTACTACTTATCTACCTTGATAAACACATTGAATTCTACCTTCATGTTGAAACAATTTTGCTAGGATAACATTGGGTGTTGAGACTAGTTTTGCAACTTACCTTTCATAGTGTAGGTTCAATTAGGCTAATGGCATTGATCATGGTACATCAACTCTATTATATTATTTTTAATCTCTTTTATCCCTTTTCCTTCAAGGCAAGTATATTAGTGGTTAGTTTTAGGTGTGGTGTAAGGTAATTATCCCTTCAATCTAGAGACTCATCTCTCTTATAGGTCACCCATAACTTGAGAGATGTTTAAATGTTACATAAAGTTTAAGGAGGCTAGACCTCCTACAGGTGAAAATTTTATTGATAATAATACCCAATTAAAACTATTTACGTATACATAAATAAATGTGAATGTCTGGAATGCTCAAATTTTTAAGGGTTTCTTGTATGTTAAAAATGTTTTTATACATTTATAAGTTTTATTGATTTCAATTTTGGATTATTTATTCAAAAAATTATTTTAATTGGTATTTTTAAATTATGTTTATGTTTTTTAGATAGTTATTTACTTTTGACCAAAGCTAGGAATTGACTTGGGACACAATTGGATGCCCAAATCCCCAAATGATCATCCATCACATGTAATAAATATACCAAAAATAACCAAAACTAGCCTAAAAATACCACCAACATCCACAACTAGCCCAATAATACCAATGAATAACCACAACCATCTCAAGAATACTAATAATAACCATAACTAGCCTGAGAATACCAACAACAACCATAACTAGCCCAATAATACCAATGAACAACCAAAACTGGTTTGAGAATACCAATGATGGCCACAACTAGCCTAATAATACCAATGATGACCACATCTAGCCTTAGATACTATATTGAAATTTAAACCTAGGTGGAGCTTGAAACAAGCAAGACACTTTAAAAACTCACCCATATCTCATTGGTAGTTTTATGAAATTTTATTTATTATCAAAAAGTTGATATGTATTTAATATGGGCATGCATTTCTCACACATATATAAAAACATATAACATGAAAATATCATATCTGCCAACTCATCTATCTACATGAGGATCCTCATACCCCAATATGTGTTATTTATGTCATTTTGGAATGATGTGTCGCTTCTCTCAACTTAGAATATCATAAAAAATGCTTGGCCATGGGGTGTATATGTTTTCTTATTTGTCCCTCTTTTTTTCTTACGTAAATTCATAATTTAGAGGGGAAAAAATTGCTTGAGTAATATTGAATATATATTTATGTATTCTAATTTGGATACTTCATTATATATTAGAAATGTTCTACTATTAGATTAGGTGTTTTATTTTTTCCCATATTTATTTATTATGGGTTTTTTTCTCTCATTTGGAGTTTTTCTAATTTCATGGAGAAGCTTACTTAGGTGCATAGGTTGAATCAATGATTAGGAAGTAATTCCCTTGATTGACTATTCTAAGTATGGGTTCTATTATTTACTCTATTGACCACCTTTTGTGGAGGATTTGCTCAACACTTTCCTATTTGTGATTCTCACATTTGCGATATTTATTAATACAAGTTTGATTTTGGATCCAATATCATTATGAGATATTATCACATTATATATTTAATTTGCTTCCATCTATTTCATGTTGTGCACTTTTTTGGCTCATATGTTCACTCTACTCATGCATTTGAGTTATTTGGACCTTGGTCTCAACCCCGATATCGTATTAGACCCACTCTAGTAATATTGTGTCTAGTATTCACTATAGTTTTTGTGGATGAGATCCACCTTTTGTTATTTTGGAATAGTTTACATTTGGTCCTAGACTCACTCAATGCATTTGTCACTTTTGCCTTCGACCATCCTTTCCCAGGTCCCCTTTTGACTTTTTGCCTAAGTATTGGCTTCATTTCACTTCCTCCATCAAGGCACTTGTTTATCACAAAGAAGCTCTTAATTCACTCTGGTGTAGTGCCATCTTAACACATGACAACCTAGCACTATTAGAATTTGGTGTCCTTTTGGTCAGAACTCTGAGCAGTGCCATTAGCTAACAATATAATGGGCAAGCCCCACAAAGCAGTTATAAAGGTGATCATGGATTTTCCATGTGGTTCTCTTGCACTCATTTCTGTAAGGAGGTGCCTAACTTCCCATATAAAATCATCTACTAAACACATGTCATCTTAATGCTTATCCAAGAGCAATTTTGATCTATCAAACCTTTGGGCAGTGCTATTAGCTAGAAAAAAGAAGGAAAGTGACCCATCATGTAGTTATAACAAGGAGATGAGACTTTCTATATGGTGTCATGGCACTCATCGAGGGTAAAGTTTTCTTGTTAGAGCTAGGAATTATGAAATTGGCCAAGGTAAACAGATCTCTATCTCCAATGGCATCATATAAATGGCTCTAAAGATGAACACGTGACATCACTACACTCCTCCTAAGTGTTGTGATCATAAAAAGATAGTGCAGTTGCACTATATCTAAGATCTAGATATTATCTACACTCATGAGTCTTGGTCCTTCATTCATTTGTAATGACATCATTATATGTGTGAGTGTTAGGATTTCCATGTGCCACTCCCACAAGAAACCATTTTGCCTATATATTCTAGACTTGTACATTTTAGAAGGGACTAGTTATCATTTATTGGTATTTTTATACTTTTGTAAACATCCATCTGTAATAGAGTAGGAGTATTAGAATTTAGCATTTTTCTTTCTATGACCTTAGCAGGTGCCCCTCACAAGTTGGATTAAAAATTTTGTGTTGTGCCCTTAAGGCCTTCTGTATTCTTTTTTCCACCTAATAATGAAGAGGATTGGTGTTCTCTGTCAATTTGAGTGGGAAGTCATCTTTTCTCATTATTTATTTTCTCTACTTCTATAGTATCAATCCTTGTTCACATTATAGATCTTAATTCATGATTTATGCTCCTTTATGTTTTATCATTTTTAAGGATTTAATTCATTTTATGCAATTATAGGTTAACACTTTAAATATCTTAGCGAATCATCTTAGTTTTATTTTAGTATTATTTACATTTCCTTCTTTCCCCTTTTCACCTCCTGAGATCAAATCAAAGAGTCAGTTTCTAAAATACTGAAGGTTACTTTACAGATTGTAATTTGGTCCCACACCTATAAATCTTACCATAAAGGTTGTTTAACTTTGAGTGAGAGTTTTAGGCATCAAATTTTTTTATTTTTTGGCACACCCAATGGGACCAGATCTACTAGTATACCTGGCTAAAAGCTCAAGTTTATGAGCCAAAGACATTTACAAGGTCACATACAATGAAGAATCCAAGCCTACTAACACATCCTCTAAGATATCTAACTCACAAAAATCCCATAGGTTCTAACACTACTAAAAACAATAAATGGCTCTTCTAAGCCCACCAAGGAACTTAATATCATGGTATAGTGGTATCTCACTTTTCCCTTCAGTGCCCCCAACTACATGGGACCCCATTCCTACAAATGCCCTAAAGGCACTCCCTAAATTCTCAATATAATATTTCAAGACCACAACAAAACATCTCCAAGATGTTACAAATGTGTGCACTTTACACTATGTCAATGTGTAGAACATAACCTTAAGACTACTAGCCACTTCCTTTAAGGGGTGAAATCTTAATTAGTATCAATCCTTGCCACCAAATTTCATAGCCAATTGGGATGAATTGGGTAATATATTATTTGAGCAGTTTAATGAGGTGGATTGATCATCCGTCCTACAACAACTTATAACTATTAAGAGGTCCTCATAAGAAGATATTATTGATTTCAATTTTGGATTCAAGAAGACCTAGCAAAGGATTCCAATATCTACTTGATCACCCATGGGCATGATCATCATTTTTATCTTAAGTCTTTTAACTCATATATTTATATCATGATCCAATTGCTTGGAGGTCAGATGTTGTTGGATGCTTATGATCTAGCAGTAAGGGTTAAAAAAATATAATAAATGTAGGAAATATTCCTCTTTAGCCACTATTGATGATGTTCTCAAAGATATCATATCTTCCACAATAATTCCTATCCACCCACTCATGTACACACATCTACCTCATCCTCGCTAGCCACAGAGATGAATGATATGAATATTATTTTTGGAAACTTATCCAATGAGATAATAAATCTCAAAAGAATCAATCTATGACTTCAAATCCCCCTTTTAATAAATACCAAGTGTTATAGAAAAGTTGGGGGTCTTAAGTCATCAGCCTTGTTCGATGCTTATCTAGTTGTCCAAGTTAGATCTAAACTTGTAACAACATGACATAATCCTTAACTAATCATGTAGAACTCAACATTTGTCACTTGACCATGCAAGAATCACTTCACATAAGGTGTAAGCCTTATGCACTCACTTAAAAGTTATTAGAGAAAGGATTGGGGCTTGTGTTATGCTATCTGTACCATGGCATAGCTCTATTTCCTTGGGACTATGGCTAGTGTGATGGTAGTGGTAAGTTCATGGGTGTAAGTTGATCTAGGGGGAACCGACTATCTATTTGATGTAAGCTAGTATGTTGTGGTTTTATAACTTCATGGGCACAAGCCTTTGGTTTCCTTGGCTTTACATCATTTGAGAAATTGGAGGGTTTAATGGGTACTTAGATGAAGGACTTGGGCTTAAGTTCATGATTTGGCACAAGTATCATTATGAGGTGTTGGGTCTTTCCTATAATTAGAGCATTTCCTATGTAGGATGTTGATGTCATCAGGAGATATAGGAACATGATGAATAGGTTAGGTCAAAATCTCACTAAATCTTAGCATTCATAATATAAATTCAAACCTTACAACTATTTTAAACATTGTGGAAAGTTATTTATCATTAAACAAAGTTCAAATATATAGTGTATATATCAATATAAACTAATCAAATGATTGTCTTAAAGTTGTTAAGGCCCAAAGGGTCATAGGTGAGCTTGGGAATTATAGCACAGAGCCTCTAAGGCATCCATACTCAAACCTATGATAAAATCAAATATAACATATAGAAATAATCCTATAGAGTTTTGATACTCTAGCTTTCCTATATTTATAATAATATTCAACTCAAATTTTATAATACTTAAGGATATCTTAGTGATAGGGTAAAAGGAGCACACTAGGTGCTGAGCTGGCACCAAATGCAATCATTCCATTAGCTCTGCTACCCTAATTTTATCATGTTGTGATTACCCCATATGCCTGCTTCTCGATGATGATTGATTCAAATGAGAGTTTTTTAACCACCTACCAGCCACAGCCATAAGATGACAAAACAATAATCATAACAAGTGATTACCTCATACCTAAGTGTCTATTGTGTTAGCATAGATCCTATACTTAGACAAATTTAGGGCCCAACATTACCTCATACAAAATTGTTAGTCCACCTTTGGACTAGTCTTCCAATGTATTTGGCATGTAAAAATTGAGGACTTGCTCCTTTATCTTTGCTCTAATGTCCTCAAATCCCTCAATTGTGAGCTTGATTTATTATGTGGCACCATCTATCTCTATGGAGGTGGTGCTGAAGGTGATTATATAAGTTTTCTCTAACTCTTTTGTGAAGGCCTCCAAACTTTCCTTTGCCTTTATTACACCTCTATATAGGATTGCTTCTTATTTATATGCCTTTATTTATAAGGCATGGAAGAGTTATTCCAGGTCTTGATCTTAGGTCTTTATTTAATTACTCAAAGTATTAACCTACACCATGATCTTCACATGCTTGAACTTGCTAATAGTGTATGCCCATGCCATCAGTACATCTTTATCCCCTTTTGACTTTTTAAGGCATGCATGGATGACTAATGTCTAGGTGGAGAAGTTATAAAAGATCACATCAATCACTTCTACACCCTCTTTAAGATTCATGAAGAGGGCTCCTACCTCTTCAAGCTTTGTGGAAAAATCTTTCTTTATGGTAGTGCAAGGGTCCTCCTCTTCTTCTAGTGATGATTTTGCCTTCAATATAGGGATAATATACTCCACTAACACACATACCTTATTGAACTATAAAAAACTTAAAGTGTTAAAGCCATCTAGGAGGGATGGATCAACTTCTTCTACATGCTCAACTAGTTATTGTAATTTAAATTTCATGGCCTTGATCTCCTCCTTTGCCCCTAGTGTGGTCTTCTTCCAACTTGAGGCTCTAACATTGATAATGATATTCTTATGTACAACCTCAAAGGCCATTCAAATTAGGGCATTAGCTGACCTTACTAGATTCATTTCATGGGGGTTGATACAAAGGCATTCATACCCTTCTTCTAGTTGATATGTGTTTAGGATTGTTTTCTATTGTACCTAAAAATCCATATAACTATCGAAGATAAAGGATAGTTATTGGAACATTTTATCATGGTAAATATATAGGGAATGTACTCCATTAGATCATATTCCTTGTTAATTAACCCTTTATGTGCCTTCTCTCATAGGCTCAACTCAACTTCCTCTTCTTTGATGGCCAACTTCATTTGCTCTGTCTCCTCTTTATCAGATCTAGCACTTTATTTAGCACTTCCCTCTGAGGTTTCCTCTTTTTCCAATAGGGGTTCTTCCTTTAACTTATCCCCTTTATCTACTTCTTATTCATTAGCACCATCTTTTCCCTCCTGCATCCATGGGATTTCTTTTATGCCCTATGTTTTCTTTTTTAAGGTGTCAATATTGCCTTCCTTATTTCTAGGTACCCCTTCACTACTTGGGCACACCAATGGTGTATATTCTTCCACTATACTGGTGGGGGAGATATGCACCTCTACTAATTTCTCCTTTATGGTTTTCATGCTCATATAAACCCTCTTTTCTTCCATCTCTTTCCTAGCCCTTTCTAGCTGGGCTTTCTTTATCTCTGCCTTCCTCTTCTTCACTATTATGAATATATTTTCCTCCTTGACCTTTATCTCCTTGGCCTCAACCTTGTCAATCTCTACCTAGGTCATGTTGGCTACCTTCATGGCCTCTCTATTTTGATTTAGCTCCTATATCATATCTATATATTCCTTACTAAGGCCCATTTCCATCCATTAATGCCTCTTTTCCTCAATTTATGAAGGCTCTAAAGTTGTTTTCTTAGATGGTATAGGGATGGGCTTCTTTGCTTCTCCAAGCATGGTGGTAGTTCCCCCTTAGAAAACCTCCTAAATTTTAAAGGTGTTGGGCTCTTGTTCTACTACTACTTCTTGGATGATGTAAACTCCTGTCCCTTTCTTCTCCCTCTTCTATTTTCTCCATCTCTTCTTACACCTTATATGATTTTGATTCCTCATGTGCCTCTTACTCTTCCATTTATTCCAAAGTTATTATGGGCATTACCACTATCCCCTTAGACTTCTTTTTATTCCGTTTATCTTTGGTGATGTAATCCTTAGTGTGAATACTACAAACTTCTTCTGAGGAATAGAGGGAGTGGCTTCATCATTAGAGGTGATCTTTAATCAAATGTACTCTTGTATTTCCTTTAGGGTTTATCCTCACTTATTTTGAGGGGATTTTCTCTATGACACTGACACCAAATATCCTCTTTTCCAACCTAAAGGAGGTGGTCATCATATTTGTCCATTTGCATTCCCTTATTCCTTGGCTTCATCTTATATAAGAACCTATGGATGTTCCCAAGAATGAATTTTATTTTGAGGGGATAGATGTTGGTGCCATCTGAGTCATCCTCCTCATCTTTGGTTGTTTTGCCTCCTTGGCACATGTATTGGTACCTCAACCTTTTAATTATAAATCTATGGCCTACACCAATATATCCACCTACTACACATTGGGGATTCTTCTCATCACATATTTGAAGTAATTGGTTGAGAACGCATAAGGAAGTTTTAGCCAACTGGAGTAGTTACCATCTCTGAGCACCAATTGTACTACAAAAAAGTGTTTCATAATGTTAAAATTTATTATTCTATTCAGGCTCTGGGGGAGCTTATCAATAATGCACCATTCCTCTCCAAATGCTTTGATATACTGTGTGCACCATCCCATTACTCAAGATTTGTAATTTAGGGTGAAGGAAGGGGGAACGTATAATTTTAGATGTTCATCACTAGAGAGTCAATATGCAGTAGGAAGACCCATAAGTTTTCCTCATAATCATTAGGCATGTCGATCTCCTCCATCAAAATTAGTATCAACATGGAGCCCCATCAGAAGGTATCACATTGTATGACATTCAAGCACATTATTTATTATTTCTTCTAAAAATAACTTAGTGATATTAAATTTAACCCCCTATGCCATGTGGTTGATGATACATATGTAGGCCTTTGTAATATATAAACACTTACCATTGGGACAATGTTTTGAGCTTATGAGGCACAAAGTTTCCATCATTCCTAGAACCTAAATATCCTTGATTGGGAACATGAAACCTCCCTTATAATATCCAAGGAATTTCATGACCCTTTAGACCTTGGCATCATCTATCATCATCTGGTAGATGTCTACATCTAATTATAAGAGTCTATTGATTCAGTTGATAAGGTTTACAGATAGCCTCATGCACCTCCCTGTGAAGTAGAATTGGTCCCTATGGATATGCAAGAGGAAGAAATGTGTAAGTTCCTCTAGCTTCCCAAAACTTGGTAGCTCATAGAGTTAAGTTACATCGATGGTTTCTAGTTTATCCTAGATTGAGACATTGAACAATGTTATGCCTATTGTAGTCTTTACCCTATATCTACTACCCAATCTTATGCATTTATTAAAGTGCAGTGGTTATAATCTTTTAGGTGGTAGTTGTGCATGATTGATGCCTAGTTTTCTCCCATCAATACCTCTGTAGGAAACTACATGTCCCTGATATGACATTTTCTCAAGTGCCTCTGGATCAACTTAAGAGATGCTTACTCCCTCTACTATCGGTGATTTTGTTTTTATGGCAGTAGCTTCTACTTATACTCATGCTTTCTTCGCTTCTTTATACACCTACTATGGACCCAAATGCATCCACTTTTTCCCCATCTTGAACTAGATAGTGTTAAAGCACAGTCTATTTAGTTTTTTGAAGCCTTTGATTTTCATTGGTGTTTCTCAGAGTTGTGAGGTCTATGATTGTGTCTTCAACTCTTGAGATTCATTTATTGTAAATGGTGGCCTCAATGTCACTCTAACTTTTCTACTACCTGGTTAATACACAATCTGTGCCCCTTGATTCTCCACTCTAATTTTAAAGATAACATAATTTGATTCTCTACTTAACCATTCACTTTTAGCATTAAGGGGTGATCAAAGTCTCACTATAGCAGGGTTTGCTTGCTTTGGGTCTCTGGTTCACTAATTTTTCTCTTTTTCTTTGTTCTAAATTAAAATTATCACAAGGTTTGTAACTGGAAACAATCAAATTTTTACTACTTTATACCTATACTCTCATCTACCACCTTAATTATTGTTGATTAATGGCATGATGGTACCTATATTCCTTGGGATATTTTACAACACAAGAAATATATGAAAATATATTATCATTTATGTATTCAATTTAGATCTTTGTGCCTCCACCATCACCTCATTAAATTATTCTAATGACTTTTTGATGAAGTGACGTGTAGTTCATATTGTCTTGGTGATATTCTCCTACACTTTTTTCACCTGGCATGACCTTTAACTCCAATATGGAAACTTGGGTGTAGCAGCTCATATATTCATGATTCAACCACCTCAGTCTAATTTCCTCTTCGTATTGTGATTCTCTTTCAAGAACACTTGTTTGTCTTGGTCAATTTTACTATGTTTTTAATTCTTTCCTTGACCTATCCTACCCCATATAAATCCCTTCTAATATCCCTCTAGCATGTCACTCTCATCAAATCTCTTGCACATGATCATGTTCTACATCTTCACTCTATCTTTTGTGCACTTGTATCTTGTACACCTCTCTTGGTTCAGATATGCTCTAAGTTTGGTGAGTTCTATGCACCCATAAACTTAGGTGTCTAGTTATAGATGCTTAGAAATCAACCTCACTTAACTCATTTGACTGGTATTATGCTTAGAAGCACCAAATTAGCCCTTTTATGGGGCTAACAATGCCTCACTTCTTGAATCTTGTGTATAAAGATATAATGCACCTTATGTTTGAATATAGCAGACTTCACACACCCATAAATTAAGTGTATAGCCTTAGGAACTTAGAGAGTGTTCATGCTTGACTCACCCAATTGGAATTATGTGTGAAAAAACAAAAAATAACTATTGATAGCTTCAATGTACCACTTATTCACTCCCCACATCAAAAATACAAAACAACACAAATATAAGAAACTTTTTGGCTTATGCCAAAATTTATTTTAATAAACACAACATAATTGAATCATGATTAGGAAGTCAATGTATTATGGTTTAAGAACCACCCTATTGATGATGCATATTCAATTAGTTTCCATTGAAATTCTTAGGGAACATTTCACTTAATAGCATTCACAGCTTGCATGTGATAGTATCTAGTATGTTTTGGATGATATATGGACCCATCCACCTTATCTATAGCTTACCTAGGTGCTTTATATACTTGGATTCATAGATAAAAACTAATTCCCATTCTATTATCACCTTTTTATTTTAATGTTTATCATGCCAGATATTTTAGCATGCCTTCTCTATCTACTGGCTCCACCTTACTTGGGCACACCTCATCTAAGCACTCCACGTCCTCCAATATTGAATTTAATGATTATTGGTCATCTAATATAAAAATTCATGTGATATTAAATGATGTCACCAAGAAATACATTAGTATAATTACCTTAGCACCAAACACTAATTGAAATGGTGTAGCCTTATTCAGGCACTTATAGGTTGTGTGATATGACCATAACACTACTAACACTCGATCATCGCAATCTTTGTGACCAATATCACATATATTTATGAGTCACATCCCTAAGATCTTGTTAAATGCCTCAGTTGTGTCATTTACTTGGGGATGATAATGAGTATCTTATGGTGTGCCACCATGCATTCTATCAACAAGATCTACATAGTTTCTTTAATGAAGTGTGTGCCCTTGTTGCTAGTCAAGGTGATTGGGAACCTATAATGGATTATGATGTTTTCCCATATAAACCTTATGTCTATGTTAGTTTTTTAGTTTTTAGTTAGCATGACCTTGACCCACTTGGTAAAATAATTAGTGGTTACTAGAATGTATCTCATATTTGTGCATCATGTTGTGGAAGTAATTGTTTTAACAAAATCAATGGCCCATTTATTGAATGGTGCTTGGGCAAAAATGAGGATGAGGGGAATCTCATATTGGTGTTTGGACTTATTTATGCACTAGCATATGTTTCATGCCTTGGCATAGTCTTTCACATTCTAAAACACACTTGGACACCACAATCCTAATTTTAATACCTTACATTCTATTGCATCTCTTATGTTATGGCCTCCTACTACCCCTTCATGCACCTCGTATAAAATGAAGTCGCTTTCATGTTCCAAGAAACATAGATGTGATACTTAATCTTAGCTAATTTTTTAGAGTTCCTACTTTATGAGATTAAAATGGGAGGTAAAAACTGCAAGCTATTTCTTTTATTTGGTTATCATTGTTGTAGACATAGATCTAGATGTTAGGAAATCAACTATTTATGCCAACTCTTTAGGGGTATGCTAAACTCTATAGAGTTGTGAATCTAACATGTCATCCTCAATAGGCACTTTCACATCATCATATTTGATATGGGATAAGTGGTATGGGCCCAAGTTCTATTTTCTAGGTTTGACAACAATGGAGAACTAGAATTTTTGAAATATAACTATCCATCTACAAATGTGCCCATGGAGAATGGTCTTATTCATGAGATACTTAATCACTTCGTGGTTTGTGAAGAAGATGAATGGGGTCACCAAAAAATATTGTTTAAATTTTTTTAGGGCATAGACCATGGTGATTACCTCTCATTCAGTTATGGTATATTTCTATTTTTCCTTTATCAATTTTCTACTAGTGAAGGAGATGGGGTGATCTATTTTGCCTTCATCAAGATACACTAAGATTATGCTAATCATATATCCAGATGAATTGACATGGATGTGGAATGGGGTCATCCAATTGGTAAATTACAAAATAGGCACACTGTACAACTTGAGCTTCAAGTTTGAATCCATCCTCTTGCACTTTGGCCTAATAGAATGAGCCATCCTTACAAAAGAGATCCTCTAGTAGTGTCACAATATTTTCATAGCTCATTATCAAATTTATTTAATATCCATAGTGTCCAAGAAAGGTGGGAACATCTTCATGTGTGGAAGGAGTCTAGAGTTGAATTATTATCACAATCTTCATGGGATCGATGAGTAGACCATCTTTACAGATAATGTACTCAAGAAGGGTTCCAAAGGGTGTTATGAAGATGAACTTTTTAGGTTCAAGGATATATGATGCTATTTATACCTTTCAAAGATTAGGTATAGGTTATGATAATTGTCCTTTACAAGGCTATACACCATCTAGTCATATAACTATACCTAGCGAAACTTATGGATGAAGTCTTTAAACATGGTGATCACCACTCTAGAGAACATGGTTGGTGTGTTCTTGAGTATAAATAACATCATTTTATAATAAAAATAGACCCATTAAGTCATAAAAGTCATTTTGGGCTTATCCCCTCCTTAATCTAGACTTGGTGGTATACAAAGAACCCATCAGTGAAGGTGTAGATCCACAACCTATGACACCACCCAAGACTTTGTCAATGAACAGAGTTGGGAAGGGGTCAGTGAAAAAAGTGGTGTTCAACATCCTATAATCAATGAAAATTCAAATGCACTCATATTTCTTGATTTTAATCACCATTGGGATTACCCACTTAGACTCTTGCATATGATAAATGACCCTTGTAGCTAGCATTGCATTGATATCTATTTTAACCTTGGCATAAAGGTTGGGATTCATCCTGTAGGGGTGTTTTTTGACTAGTATTTTACCATCAATTAGCTTTATGGTCATATTCCCAAGGGATGGGTGAATGCCTTTCATATCTTGATAATTCTTGGGGACAAAGTCCTAGGATTCCTTTAGGAGATATCTAATGCATGTCAGTTTTGTGTTAGACCAATAGGTACCTAAAGTAACCATATTTGGCTCTCCTTTTGCACTAATGTCCACCTTGATGGTCTTTAATAGTGCATGGTATGGTTCATTCTTTGCCTAGTGTGAGTCCTCAACTTGTTAAGTTCCCTTAGTTGTCTCTATGTGAAGAGAAGTCAGGTCTTCTTTGCTATGAGTGATATCATCAATTCAACATATGAGCTTTCATTTGTCTATCATATTTTTATAATACCACTCCTTCCATGTTTCATTATCTTCTTCACTTGAGTCACTATTGATCATTTGTTCTTTAAATAAATTTAGGAGTGTTAGCCCTTTCTCCCTGAACATGTCTTTTAGGTCTCCTCAAGGATTGTGGTGTCCTTGAACACTTCCCTCTAAATTACTTGCAGTGGCTCAATCAATCCCAAGTTTGAAATTACTCCTTTGAAGAGGCCCATGATAATTTTTAGGTCATTTAATCTATATACAAAACAAGTAGGTTCATAATAATTGTTAGCTCCTATATTTGGCTACATATTATATTTGGGTCCATTTAGAGTGTTTTTTTTCACTTTACATTTTTTCTTCATCTAAGATATAGGCAATCTATCTTGTGGATTTTTAGCTTTTTTTTCTATACCTACTACATTGACACTTTTTGAAGATATGGAGCTGCTTTTTCTTCTCTTCTTATTCAACATTAAGGGACCTTTGTTGCATGGTGCCAATGCTTCTTTGGTGGATAAGGTGTGTAAAAAATTCTTCTTAAGGGAATCCTAATTGGTTATTGCATGGTGCATCTCGTTGACCACATACCATGATCTTGCCCATGTCTTTAGATTTCTATAGAAGGTGTGCACCCATTAATTCTTTGGGGTAGTCATGTTG
The DNA here is from genome assembly GCA_037957365.1 of Torreya grandis. Lineage (NCBI taxonomy): Eukaryota > Viridiplantae > Streptophyta > Pinopsida > Cupressales > Taxaceae > Torreya > Torreya grandis. The sequence goes on along the minus strand of JARHVA010000215.1, from coordinate 1,052,962 downwards.
TAGTTAGTCTATGTCTCTTTGCATAGGCACACATGCGTAACAAGATTAGAGCTGCCAAAGTATGTTGATATATCCAAGTCCTTGTTACTTCTCCAAAATCTAGTGCAAATGGCTACCTTCACATCTTTCTAGGTTGACAAGTTAGACTTTTTCACTAGTGTGCCCATTCTATCTATTTTTTTAGGTATGCATGATTCAAGATCATGGTCATACTTTTACAATGGGTTGCTTCCTTCAAATTTTGGGAATGTTGCAAGCTTAATTTACTCAGGTAGATTACATTCTTTCATTTCTTCTCATCATAAGGGAACCATAATTTTAGAGTGCAATCAATCTAGATCCATCTAGTCCTCACAAGCTTTAATTACTTTATATGTACTAGATGGCATCTATGACTACTGACCTCATAAGCCTCTTAAACCCATTGGTCATAAGTAACATTAGGGGTGTCCAAAGTGAACTACCCATCTTCCTAAAAGAGTTATCCTTAATTAGTGGGGTTGAGATTATTGATACCCTACATCATGATGTTATATATATGGTTGATCTCATCCTCAAGATCAATGCTCTCCACATAGGGGGTCCTTAGTAACTTGAGAGGGGAATCACTACCCTTTCCTTACCATTTTAGAAGGTCATATATCACTTCTTGCAGCACATATCAACATAGTTTTTATAGCACCATGGCCTTCCTAGAATCACTAGATAGTTATCTTGCTCAACCAATGTGATTACCTTGAATTCAACATAGAATTAAATACCCATAATATCTAAAATGACACCCTTCATAATTTTGATTAGTTATGTTTGGGTTTTATTGGCCATAAAGAGTACATGGGGGGAAGACCTCAGGGATAGCCTACCCATTTTATCTTATGTATTCTTAGTTAGGATGTTAACCTTGATTCTTATGTTGATAAGGACCTCACAGATAGATAATCCATTGATTGTGACATTTACTAGGAGTTCTTATTCATACACTGCATTCTAGGTTGCCTAACCACTCACACCCTTTTCATGTGTAGTGCATCAAATTCAACTACCTACTACCCTACATGCTTTAAAAGTAGGTTCTTTAATATAGGTAAAATCCCTTTTATTTATAGGAGGCATAATATCTCTATTAGTTCTTGTACTTCAGCCTTGTGACCATCCTACTTCTTGCAAGAGGTGGTAGCCTACACCTCTAGATCTTGTGCTAGTTTGAGGTCTCTTCGTAGGTTTTGGATCATCTTTATAGCCTACTATAATATGTATTGTTAGTGCATAGGGTTTGGATAAGGTGCAAATTTGGGTTCAGGATATGTTATGCACTCAATGTAGCTTGGCTCCCCGTATTTCAAGCATAACTCTAGTATTAGTGAAAACTAGTTGTTGGGTGGTGAGTCCACTATGAGTAGTTGTTTGTACTTTGATTGGCTCTATGTAGATTGGTTTCACCTTTGGAGTCTATATTTATGATTTTGGCTCATGCTTGATCATCATTGTACCCTTATTTTCACTAGGACTACCTTGGGTCAAATTTTTATACAATTTGAGGCATTCCTCAACCTTTTGTGTTCCTTGATAATACCCCCATGTTGGATGTGCAGGCTAGTTATTATGATAGTGATTGGTCAAATCACACTTGTAACATGATCATGATGGGAACCTTCCTCTACTGCATCCACCACCTTGCCCTCAAGCACCTTTTTACATTTCATATCCTACATTCAGCTAGTCATATCCCTCATTTCTTTGGGCTCGATGCCCTCTTGCTACTACCATTGCCTAACATGTGCCTCTCCCCATGTTGTCATGCATCTCATCAATTATGTGATAATCAGCCATTGTATGATTATAGGCATCATATAATGAGAAATAGGTGGTTGTGTTGACTTGAATAATGTGTTGCAATAAATGTTAGTTGTGAACATCATGTTGTTAAGGTGTGGAGCTAAAAGCTTCACCAGATGAGCGGATGCTGAAGTTGCTAGATTTACACAGTCACTGATGATGGCAAGGAGTCAACCAGTAGTTGCCGAAGTCAGTTATGGATCAGCCGACATTGGTCATGTGTAGGAAAATAGGGACTGACATCAGTCACCTGTGCATCTAAAAATTCTTTTTCGTGGATGGAATGGATTATTTGCATGATAAGTTTACTTGTTAGTTGTAAGTCTGCATTTCTATTTTTGGCAGGACTATTTTAAGCCTTTGATTAGGAGGTGTATCTAATGGTTGTGAATGCATAGCTCATGATCCCTAATCTTATATAATAGGGATAGATCTTCATAGCTTGTAAGTATGATGTAGAAGATAATTCAAGTAGCTGAATTGTGTTTGTAATTGTGAGAAAGAACTCTTGAGGGAAAGAGATCTGTACATCTAAGAGGTGTGAGAAGAAAGTGTGATTTTCTTCTTTGTATTTCCTTTTGGAAGAGTTTAATACAAGTTTTTAGGGTGGTTTCTTGTATCTCTTGTTCTTTGATGATTCTAATTTCTAGTTACTTATTACTTCTGATTAATTCCATGTTTAGCTGCTTGCACAACAGTAATTAATTATTCTTGTTACGATCCTGAAAAGTGGTATCAGAGATGTTTATGGTTCTAGATTCCTGACAAGTGGTGTTAGATCTATTTGTGGTTCTAGATTCCTGACAAAGTGGTATCAGAGTTGTTTATGGTTCTAGATTCTTGACGAATGTGTTGGGATAAATGTTAGTTGTGAACATCATGCACCTCATGACAAAATTCATAGATGATAAATAATGTATGCACATTCCTTTGAGGGTAGCTATTCCTATTATGGCCTTCCATCTCATAGTCAATATACCAAAACCTCATTCAAGTGTCTTACAATGAGCTATTGATCAACTTTTGTAGTTAGGAGTTAATAGATGCAATATGCACCTTTATGAAAAGGTTAATTCATGTGTTGACACTCTTGAATCCCTAGGTTTTGAGTGAAACTTCAAGAACTTCCTAAAGGTCTATGAATGTTTTCATGGATAATTCCCTTCTGAATGGTACTAGAAATCCCCCAATGCACCATTATGCATACTAAAAAGGTTGAATAAAATAAGGGAGCTTCTAAAAAAGAGTCTTGAATCTAGAATCATATAAGTGCACACTCTCTGATAATCCTTGTTTAATCTCCTTGAGTGTAGTGATGTTCTACTTCTCAAACTTAGGTATATCAATTTTTCTCAAGAATTCTTCCTTCAGGGTATCATCATCAACCATAGCCTAGTTAAGATCAAACTTCATATACCAAGTATGGGTGTGCTTAAGCAAAGTTGTTAAAAACTAGGCTACATTGCACTCAGACTAGGTTATACCCCAAGCATGTCATTATAGTTCACACTTAAGCACATGCTCTATGACATTCTCTATGCCTTGATACTTAGGTAGATGCATGGCCTCTCATAATAAATATGGGGTGGGGGAGTAGCTAATATTTGAGGCAGTTGTCCCCATGGTACTTGTCTAGCAGTGGTCCTCTAATGCCTCTAGCTACTAGGCTAGGTGTTTGTCCCATCATTACCAATGGCACCATGGAAGATGATGACACTATACTACTAACTACTGGTGCAAGGCCACTTCTAAAATGTTTCCCAAGAAAAATATCTAACATTAGCTAAATTAGAATGCTTACACTCATGTTTTATCTATTTGGGCTAGTGACTCAAAGTCTAAAGGTATCCTCACTTAGTCCTTGTAAGCAACAACTTGTTCAATCATAAAATTATGGTCCAATTCTATGAAATGGAAAAATTCTAGGTTGATAATAGGGTCATTTATCAATCTTCTATCTTGCTGAGAGGTATCCAATGTATGAGCTCATGTTATAGGTCTAAAGGGGGTAAGTACATTTAGTGCATCTCCAATGGTCAACTTCTATAGGGACCCCAAGCATTATTCACCTATTAACTATGGATCTTGTTCCATGGATTTAAGGTTTCCCTCCTTTGAGCACTACTACCATTCAAGAGATCCTTCCCCATGCCATTTCCACTTGCTGCGGGTCCTTTCAACACTTCCAAGTTCTATATATTATATTATCTTGCACCTCCTCTTGTATAATCCTATCTATTGAGCTCTTAATTACCAAACTTATTGTCCCATTCTATTGCACCTCACCTACACATCTCCTTCTTCCCCATTATGTTGCTCATATGCAAAAGGATTTTAGCCTTCCATCCTCATGATTTAAAATTCATAATCCACCATATGCTTCTTGATTTTGGTGTCAAACTCTCTCATAAATGTGCATCTATGTTCATGCAAGAACTAATATTCTATTTCTTCAAAGTAGGATTATGTAGATACTATGAATTCAAGCATGTATTTACTAAATTCCCCTTACCACCATTTGTCTATAGCTCTAGTCTAAGTGGCATCTAATTTCTCAAGCCTTTCTAGGCACTCTTATTTACATTCAAGGTGTTATCCTAAACTTTGAATTATGTGTGTCACATAAGTAGCCAACCATTAGTACACCTACTCTGGTAGTTTGCAAAATAAAACCTCATATAGGGCATCATATAGGTGGATCTGGACCCACTTCCTTGGTTTTTGACCTCTATAAGTTGGATGCCTTAGCGTAAAGTTGTCTTTCATTTATTATAGCTAGTACTCAATGTTCTTGAGGGAAAGTCAAAACATCATTCTGGTGCACCATTATAGTAAAAAAATTTAACATATGTCCCAGCAATAGAACCAAATGTTTTAGAAAATTTAATGGTCTTGAGTCATTGGCCTTGTCTAGTGCTTATCTAGTTATCCAATTTAGATATATACTTGTTATATTATGGTGAAAACATTGATTAATCCTATAGCACTCAACATTTGTAACTTGACCATACTAGCATCACTTCACATAAGGCACAAGATTTATGTGCTCAGCTTAAGTGTAGTGAAGAAAGGACCAATGCCCATGTTAGGCTAGTTATGACATGGCACAGATCTATCTCTTGGGGACTGTGGTTAGTGCAATAGTAGTGGTAAGTTCATGGGTGCAAGCCGTTATGGGGAGAACTATCTATCTAGTACAAGATGATATGATTTGGTTTTTTAGCTTCATGGGTGTAATCCTTTAGTTTCCTTACCTTAGCATCATTTTATAACTTAGAGTGTTCAATGGGGTACTTATATGAAGGACTTAGGCTTAGGCGCATGCTTTGGTGTAGGTATCATTATGAGGCACAGGGTGTTTCCTATACCTAGAGCATTTCCTATGTAGGGTGTTGATGTCATCATGAGCTATATGAATGCAATGAATGGGTTAAGTCAAAATATCACTAGAACTTAGCATTCATAATATAAATTTAAACCTTATAGCTATTGTAAACATTGTGCAAATTCATTTATCATTAACCAAAGTTAAAATATATAGTGTATATATAAATAGAAACTAAGAAAATTCTCATCTTAAAGTTGTTAAGGCCTAGAGGATCATAGGCAAGCTTGGTTGTTATAATGAGGAGCCTTCGAGGCATCCATACTCAAACCTATACTAAAAGAAAATATAACATACAAAAATAATCCTATAGAGATTTGTTACTCCAACATGTCTCTATTTGTAATAGGATTTAACTCAACTTCTATAGCACTTAGGGATATATTTGTGCCAAGGTGAAAGGAGAAAATTGGGTGTTGAGATGGTATCAAATGAAATCAGTTTTTTGGCTCCATTACCATACTTCCATCATTTCATGATTGTCCCATGCATATTCTTCCCAATTATTATTGTGTTAGATGGGAGTTTGTTAGTCACCTACTAGCTAGTACCACAAGATGTCAAAATAAAAGTCATATAAAGTGTTTGTCTTATGCCTAAATGTATGTTGTGTTGGTGTGGATCCTATACTTAGATTGATTTAGGGCCCAACACCAATAAAGGAAAATACCATATTAGTAGAACCAATATTAAGATAGGCAAAGGTTGAACCACCAATCACTAAACCACCAACTGCTAAATAATTAGACACATCTTACAAATCAAATGGTTGCATTCCCTGATCCACTATACATGTTATCATTGAATATAAATAGAGATCTAGTCATTGGCCAAGAAAACTTGGAATATGACTCTAATTCATGGTTTTACCCTACAATGAAGCTCATGGACCCCAAAATTACCTAAAGGGTGATCTACAGTATAAGCTTGTTAAACATTGGAAATAAGGGAATGTACCTAATTTGACTTTTGGATATCAATATATAGGGAGTGAGAATGTAATATTAATGGTGAAAATGAAGGGAATGTCCCTTGAATAAGAAAAATAAATCACTGTAGATCATGTGCTTTTCTCCTAGGTAGAATGTGAAGATATAGTCTTTACTAGTGAAGTTCTTATATATAGATCTCTGCAAGTTAAATTGGACTATTATACATGATCCAAGAAAATATTGGTTGAGAGAAAGGCTAAAAGTGAATTTTAAGAAAATTCTAACACGTTAGCCTCCATCTCTGGCATATCCTAGGTAGAGTGAAACATTATATAACAAGGTAAAGGGCCCTAAGGTTCCACTCTTAGGGTCATACAACATGGTAGAGAAACTTAAAAAGGTTCCAATCAACATTTACCTCTAGGATTTCCTATATATCCCTAATAAAAGTCTCTATTGAAAGGGGATTTGGAGGAATGGGAAAACCCCACATGAGTAAAACTAATTACAGAGTCCCCATAGAGGAAGGGTAAGGAAGTTAGCATGAGTGCACAACATCGATTACCATCTGCATTCACCAACTCCAAACAAGGAGTAAGAAATTAAAAATGTACCCCATTATATTTGATTCTTATTATGAGGAAAAAATTATTTCACAAATCCATGATCGATTATGGTGCTAGCACAATGGTGATACCTAAATAGATAGTGAATGCATTACAATTATAGTATGAACCCTTGAATAAAATATTAATGTAATTGGATGGAAAGAAGTTTCAAACCTTATAAATCAATATATCTCTTCACCTCACATTATATTATTGTCCTAGCATTATTGTATTGTAATAGGTTGTAGTGATAGACATCTCACTTATCTTTGAGCTGTGTCTATCAAGAAATTTTACCACCAAGATAGGTGGGTACCTATCATTGGACTAGTCCCATTTGATCTTGAAGACCAAATATGGTTCAAAATTAAAGGTGTTTTTTAAGCCACTACATTCAAAACACATAGCATAGGACGTGATGATAAATTTTGATGCAACACACACATTTTTCTCTATGATAGAGATGTACCATGTAGAGACGCTTGAAGAGGAAAAAGTGGCAAACACCATAATCCCAAAGGAAGAAGTCCTTTTTAGTGAATTCATTGAGAGTGATCCACTCACAAAATTTAACACCATCGGCCTCAAAACCTACGTAATCCATGATGAAGACCTGGTCATTCCCAAGGTTATAAAAAGGCAAGAGGATTAAAATGAAGGACATAAAAGTCAATATGAATTTTGGACTATGCATTTTTATGGTGTGAAATTAAGACTAACTTTAGGGTGGGAATTTGCTTAGTGTCTCTATCTAGGAAATAAACCCTTTGACCCTTTCAATTTTAGTTTACTTGCATAAATAATGAAGTTGAATATGAAGTGTTAGTCCACAACCTCAACCTTTCTGAGCAAATGACCATAAAGTAGCTGAGAGTATTTGGTGATTCTGAATTAGTGTTAGGATAGGTTAGAGGGGTCATGACTATGAAAAACATAAACATGAGCTTGTATCACCATTAGATATGGGATTTAATTAAGACCTTCTATGCTTTCAATAATCAAATCATCCTTAGGGCCACAAATGCAGTGGTAGACTGAATGGCAATAATTGTCTCCTAGTTTGACCTAGTAATAAACTTGTTCACCAATGAGTAAGTAGTGTGAATAATCATCAAACCTACTATTCTTGAAAATGACCAGAATTGGTAAGTATTCAAAAATGATGAACAAATTGCCATGTTCCTTTAGTAATCATGTGAACTCATGGAAATATTGTATCCAAATATTGAAGAGGCTATGGGGACCAAATTATGAAATTAAAAACCAAAAACCTGCCAAAGGGGCTTATTACCTTAGAAAACCTATTTAACTCTGATGACATAAGGAATGACAAGCAAAATTTTGTCATAGATAAAGATGACTACTCCAAACTTGATGTTAGAGGATGAAGAAATTTGAAGGTGGGAAAAGAGGTTCCCTAAAAGGATAAGGAGCAATTGGTTTCCTTCTATGATTAGTATGAAGGAGTCATTATATGGACCTATGATGAATTGAAAGGATATGACCATGAGGTTATTCAACACACCATAGACTTGGTGGAGGGAACTAAACCTATTCAATAGAATTAAAGGCTAATAAACCTAAAAATTAAATCCGTTATGGCTTAGGAGCTATGGAAACTAATCAACTCAAATTTCATATACCTAATCAAACATTAAACTTGGGTATCCAATTTGGTTCCTATGCAAAATAAGAGTGGAGAGATCCAAATGTGCATGGACTTTTAGGACTTGAAAAAAGCTTCCTTAGAAGATCAATACCCCCTTCCCTCTATGTAACAAATCCTCTAGATAGTGGTAGGTATGGAAATGTCTTCTCTACTAGATGGATTCTCTAGATATAATCAGGTATGGGTAAATGAGGAAGATCAACACAAAACTACTTTCACCACAAAGTGGGGAGTCTTTGCATATGTGAAGATGATTTTCAGCCTTTCTAATGCTAGGGATACATTCCAATGAGCTATGGACATGAATTTTAAGTTACTAATCAATAGGATCTTCCTCAACTATCTAGATAACCTCATCATGTTCTCAAATAATAAGGAAGACCACTTCAATATTTTGTAAATTTTTTCCAAAGGTGCAAAGAATTTAGGGTGTCTCTTAACCCCAAAAAATATATCTTTAAAGTATCACAAGGTAAGTGATTTGGACATGTACTATCCAAAGAAAGGATTTACATCAATCCAAAAAGAGTATAAGCCATCAAAGAGTTAGTTCTACTAGTAAACAAGAAAGGGTCCAATCTTTCCTTGGGAAGATTAACTTTATCAATAGATTCATATCTAACTTTGCAGGATTAGTGAGGCCAATCATGTTGATATTGAAGAAATATCAGGGCTTCAAGTGGACACCCAAATGGAGAGAAGCATTCAATAAATCAAGGATGTGATATCCATTATACCTATACTGGTAAACCTTGACTTTTACAAGGATTTCATAATGTATGTCTATGAGAGTAAACATAGCCTAGTGGCTGTGTTAACTCAAAAGGAAGAGGAAGGAGTAAATGAGCACCTGATCATGTTCTACTCAAGAACATTGCAAGGATATTAATTCAAATATAAATTTATTTAGAAACATGCTTTCACCATTGTCAAGGGATTTAAAAAGTTTAGGCACCTTGTGGTAGGAAGTAGAATAATGGTGTACGTAGCACACTCTAGAATTAATGAATACATAATGGAAGGTGAAATTATGGAAAAATAGACCCATTAGATCACCAAGATCCTAGAGTATGAAATTAAAATTAGGATGACTAAGGTGATTAGAGGAAGAAGAATCTATGAATACTTATCCCAATGTGCAAATGTCCCATAGGAAGAATAGGATACACAAGAGGCAATTGTATTAAAACTATATGAGATCGACAAGTCCTAGGTTGTCAATAAGATCTACTACATGCAACCTAGTTATTATCTTGATGGTCTCCCCATGTATAAAAGGCATTTATACTAAATGTAAGGGGCTAGTTAAATACTTGACCAAGGAGTCCTATTCAAAAGTAACTTTGATGGGGACTTGCTTTATTGTGTTGAGAAACACCAATCTAAGAAAATCCTCCAAGATATGCATTTTGCCCCCTAGGTGGCCACTTCTCAATAAAAACTGCCATAACCAAGATCATGTGCATGTGATGATACTGGCTGACCATGTTTGAAGACTACCATCAAGCAGTCAATAAATGCCAAAAATATCAGTTCTCATTAGGAAGAGAAATAATTCAGCTATGCCATTAAACTTGATTGTGATCAATGAACCCTTCATGTAGTGGGGTTTATATTTCATTAGGATGATCAATCTTGTCTCTAGTGTTGGTCATAAATGAATATTCATGGCCACTAACTAATTCACTAGGTGGACTGAGGTAGTCCCACTAAGGGAATGATCTAAAAATGTGATCCTTGACTTCTTGAAAGAGCTTATAGTAAGGTTTAGCCCACCCAAGATGATCATCTCTAACAATTTAAAAGCCTTCCTCAGGTCCAAGATTTTTGAGTTCACTCACCAAAATGGTATCTTCATAAAGACTTTGTCCAATTACTACCTACAAGGGAATATATTGACAGAGTCAACAAATAAGAACCTTATAAGGCTAATCAAAACAATTGGTGCCAACTAGCAAAAGGAGTGGTATATGTACATGAAAATGGCCTTGTGGGTATATTACATCACTCCTAAGAATATCCTAAAGACTTCCCCATATGAAATTTTGAATGGGAAGGAGGTAATAATGCCTATGTCATAAAAAAACCTTGCTTTATAGCTTCTAAAAGTTGTTGAGATGGTGGAAAATGGAGCAATGGAGGTTAGGTTCATAGAGATACTTAACCTACAAGAAGTGAGAGAGAAAACAAGTAATGTGAAAATCACTCTACAATAAGAGGTCAAGCGGTGGTTTAATAATAAAATGTTAGACCTAAGATTTAAACTTGGGGATTTGGTTCTCAAGTATAATCAAAGGTTATAAAGCTAGGCCAACATGCATAGTTTGATTCTTTGTGGAGAGGGATGTTCCACATCATTGGCATCAAATAGGGAAATGCTTTCAAGTTATAAGATGAAGAGGAAAATGCATTGGAGATCATAGTTAATAGGATCAACTTGAAGCATTTTAACTAGCTCACCTACCTCCCCCTTGTACATAGTTAGTTAGTTTCCCCTTTTTCTTGTGTGTTTCCCTTCTTAGTTGTTGTTTGCCCTAGTTTGTTTCCCTTTCCATTGTTATTTCCTCTAAATAAGTTCTATTGGCACAAGTGGATCCTTTCATTTCCATGTGTCCTCACCCTAACCCTCCTAAATTTTAAAACATTCTCTATAATATAGTTATCTACTTACCTCTCTTGACATTAATTTAGACACTCCATATTGCATGATTCCCCATAAGGATCACCATAAATCTCTTATGAGTTGATCCTCAAGTGTGTGTGCTTACCTTAACATTTATGAAGCACCTTAAATTCAAAATTTTCCATGATTATTGTGCCAAGGAAAGTTGGTGTATAAATATACCTCTCCTCATCTATCCAAACACTTAGATGCATTGAGATTTTTTGAGAACATTGAGAAATTGAGTAAATTATAAAGAGTAGAGAGAGCTGAGCCAATAATTGTGAGACCTTATGAGTATAATTTGTTAACCTAGTATCTTATTTATGATATAGAGTGATTGTGAAGAATAATTATTGAGATGGAGACTTCTATATCTTCATCAAGAGATGAGAAACATCCAAAAAAACACATAAATAATAGTTCAGATAGCTAGGGAAATCTCCCCACTTAATATGTGGTGATCAAATCCTATACTTTCATCCACAGTCAAGATAATGAGAAAGAGTTGAATGTAAATAAAATAGCCAAAGGGTATTGTAGAGACCAAGCATTGGTCACTAATTTTTTGGATGGTATCTTTGATCCTAGGTTAGCTAAGAATATTAAGAGTTTAAGAGAGGGTACTCACGCCTGAATGATTGAGAAGATTTAGAGGAATGATTATGACTCATTCAAATGTAGAATGTGGCCATGCATACTAGCTCAATTCATGATGCCTTATGTTCACCCATGCCTAAAAATCATCTCCCTTTGTGTAGAGAGGTATGATGCCAACACTAGAATAATTATGGGTAACACCCATTTGAGGGTGAAAATAAAGACAAACATCATAAGGGAGATGCTCTAGCTCTTAAACAACCCCAAGGCCAAAATATATAGCATGGAGATCCTTTATGATGCCTGGGACACCTAGGTCCATGATAAAGTGTACTTACTCAACTTCCTCCTTCAAAGAAGCTACATAAAAGTGCCTTATCTACCCAAACTATTAGAAAGTTTCCCCACAAAGTACCTGAAGGATGCCCTATCCATGTTGGATTTTATCTTCAAGATGGACTTAGACACCAATATCACTAATTTTTAGTTAAGGGTGCTCTTCCTCCTAACTATAGTAAACAAGGGTGAGGTATACATGATGTATTTTATAGATTCCATTACCACTACCATGAAGGATGAGCTGGTGAAATTTTCAATGTGGGGTACCTTTGGTATTCCTATTTACTTTTACATCTCACTTTATTATAGGACTCCTAGTTCTTCTCTACTTACTTCAATCTCAACTCCTTCAAGATGTGAATTTTACCTAACATGGTGACCCCAGTCATAGTATGGACCCATCTCTTATCAATCACATAGGACTACTTTGAGTTCTTGAAGGACTTTTTATCTATAGTCCTCATCAACTCAACTGAGAGGCCATTACATTTAATATAATGGACTCACATCAGTCATGGCTCATTGACAGCAAGGTTTCAATTGATTGGTTCTTTGGGAGCTATTTCACCTTTATTTAGGCACATGGATTCATAGGTGAGCCCTTCTAGATCTTACACTTACTCATAGATAGGACATTGACCCTAGAGTTGGCTCACTAGCTCGATGTAGTTGATGTAATATATGACATAAACCATTAGAATAAGGGCCTTTATGATATCCCCTTCACAAGAGGAGGCATCATGATGGTGAAAAGGTAACAAGAGTGTCTACTCGCATCCAAACTTGTGGAGCTAGAACTCAACCTAATTGATGACAAGTGGATTTATGACTCAGATAGTTACATGTCTTCCTTAAAGATCACTAGTCCACCTAATCACCGGCCCCAACTATACCTTAATTAGCAGAGTTCACCCATAGAGGACGACCACAAACTTTTTTTAGATCTATTCCAAATCTTAGCAAACACCTAAAAGTTGTGGGAGTCTTTTTATGATGTGCTCTGAACATTTGACCCCTCTAAAAAATTAACAAAGGGACTAAAGGTACAACTCATCTGAATGGATTGGAGCTAAGATAAGATAGCTACCTATACAAAATATAAGCAAGAGATTAGGAATTCATACTCCAATTTCAAGGATGAGGAAATGGATGAAGCTTTTAAAAATCTTTGGGATGAGAATCATCCAAAAGAGGACGTAGTGAAAGGAGGATTCTTTATTGATTAATAAGAACATATCCCTAGGGAAGAGGTGGGGTACATGCCTCTAGAGAAGAAAAAGGAAGTCTCAAAGATTTTGAAACCATCAACTTGGCTACCTCATTTGTACCCATACCCCATAGTACTACAATAGTAACAAGCCTCTTCAAGGCACCTCAAAATCAAGTCATCTCAGCCCAAGTGACCCAAGACATTAGTATCTATCCCTCTACCAATGCCCCCAAAAAAAGATACCCTTTTTTCAACCCCTTCATTCCACCTCCTCCTCCTTTTTCACTCCCTCATCTCCCTCCATAGTCTCACCTAATGTTGTGGCACTCTCTACTACCCAACCAATCACTTCCCTAGCATCACTCTCCTCTTCATCCTTCCAACCTACCACTAAGCTCACACCTCTCTCTTCTATGATCCTAATCACCTCACTTGCACCTTTACTTACTTCTCCACATTTATCATTTGAAATATCTTCCATTATGATGCAATCACCCTCCACCCCATTCCATGGGCTCCCACCTTTATTTCCTTCCACCCTTACCCTTCATCCACTCATCTCTGGAGGAACAACATCTTTTGTTTCATAGTAGCAAGTGATCATTCCATTTGGGATGCCCCAAGGACTCCCCTTTATAGGGGAGAACATTCAAGCATATGAGCAATTCCATCAATAAATGATGTAAGGAAAGCTCAAGAGGCTTAAGTCAAGAATAGGAAGGGAAAGTAGGCCAAAGCCATGTTGGAGCTTCACATACAGTCATTATTTAACCTAACTTAATAATACCTCATGATTTCACATATGAACCCTCAGGTAGTCAAACCCCAAGATTAGATGCAGTTAGGGGACTACACAATACATGTTATTAGCCTCAATCTCAGCTAAGCTAGGCCCACTAACCAGGTCAAGATAATGGATGAAATATAGAAGTTTTTGACTACATACTATATTAAAGTGACCTAACAGTTGGAGAAGACCAAGATAAAACTCACCAAGGTGAAGCCTATGGTTAATTGCCTTAATGTTGAGGCTAAAGCCAAAGATGCAAAGCTTAATAAAGTGAAGTCTAACCTTTAGATCCATGTCTCTAATGAGAATTTATAGGTGGAAGCCAATATAAGGGTGAATTTAGATACCAAGTTATAGGAGAAAGAGACTAAACTAGAGTAGACCCAATAAAATATCTCATTTTAATTGGGATTTTCAACAATTGTAGCAAAAGGCATAGTAGGAATCCTTGGTCAAGGACTAAGAAATTATACAGCTAAATAATGACCTTGCCATCCACCTACATACCATGAATATCCTCTCTATGGTTCAACATATATATTATTATTAATAAGAGAGAATCAAAAGCATGACCACAAATATAAATCTAATGCTCAAGTTCATCATGAACTTGTAAATGCTAAGCTTTGAGGTAAGCACATTTGTTGACTAGGTAATTACCTTCACGTCCCCCAAGGTCCTATATTCATATATTCTCATCTAAAATCTTTACAATACTTAAAGTGAGACACTATATGTAGTGGGGGTGGTTGATCGAAGGTAAGCAGTGTCAAAATTCAATGAATTTCTAGGTTGTAACAAGGCATCCACCAAGTGCAAGGCATTCCTTAATTCCTTAGAAAAAGTTGTCTAAGATAGGCATGGGCATATTGAAAAATTAGTCTAATTGGGACTCCCCTCCCCATTCTTTATAAACAACAACATCCTCCCATAAGACCAAATCAAAGTGCTACTAGAGCACAAATAGAAAAACTAAACCATGTTTATGGCTCTTAGTTAATCACTTGGTGTCTTTGAAGTGAAGAAGATATTGCAACCACTCACCTAGATGGAGCTCCAAATTCTAGTGGTAGTTCAAGGTCTAGGGAGAATCTCCTTTAAGGAGATTATTGATCTAAATAGAGCCTTTGAGTCTCTTAAGTAGAAGGCCCAATCCAAGAAGGAAGAGTGGGCACATTTGTAGACAACTCTTGAAAAGTTGTAAGTTCACATAACCTCCTCCTATTTTATATATTTTACCTCGACTACTACATGTAGAAAAGTTTTTGGGTTCTCTCATCCATAAGCAAACACCCCTATGAGTCACTAAAAACTATGGATTGGGATCCACCTTTTGTTATTTTAGAATATTTCATGTTTGGTCCCAAACTCATTCGATGCATTTATCACTTTTTCCTTAGCCATACTTTCCTGGGGCCCCATTTGACTTTTTTGCCTAAGCATTGGCTTCCTTCTACTTCCTCCACATGGTAGATAGGCACTTTTTTGACATAAAGAGGCTCTAAATTCACTTTTTTGTAGCTCTAAATTGACACGTGGTGACCCAACACTATTTGAAGTTGATTCTCTTTTGGTTAGAACTCCAAGCAGCACCATTAGCTAATAATATAATGGGCAAGACCCATCTAGTAGTTATAAAGGTGACCGTGGCTTCTCCACATGGCACCCTTACACTCATTTGTTTAAGGAAGTTCCCAACATCCCCTAGAGAAGCATCTACGCAACACATGTCATCCCAACACTTATCCAAGAGGTTTTAATCTATCAGACCTTTGGTTAGTGCTATTGGCCAACTGATCCATAAAATATAAACTATTACCATGCACAAAAAAATTTGTCTATAGATACTTTTGTCAAACACTCATTTTCTCAAAATACTTAGGAATTTTAACAATTTTTTAACTTTATAAATGTGTTTATCAAGGTTGCATAACAATGGATTTGAAAACTGAATGAAATAAAGTTGCAATTTCATTCATTATCCATTTAATCATTTCTAAAACTAAGGTCCCAATTCTCCATTAAATTATTGTAATTAATTAACTTTGAATTCAAAATGATAAATAACATAATCAAATGAGGAAAATAATGTAAAATAATAGACAACTCATGACAATAAGGTTTATAAGGAGTTCACCCACTGCTCGAGCTATGTATTTGGGTTCACTTACAACATAAACCGATCCATCTATCTAAATTGTAGGTATATGGCCAAAAACTTATAATTATCTAATGGATCCTCTAAGACTACATAAAACTCAGTGACAAACCTTTGAAAAGTCTTGGTACTCATGGTTGAACTTTCCACCTTCTTATCGTGAAAGTAATCTTGTATTCCTGAAGTTCTCTGCCAAAAGTCTCACTTTGAGGCTTTAAAAAATGGCTAAAATAAACTCAAATAAGGAAAATAATTATATCACCATAAGTTTCTTAGAGTATATAATAACTCTCTAATTTCCTCTAAAGTCTAAAAGTGCCTTTAGATGCCTCAAAATCAAGGATATATGTAAACTGGTCTATATTTTGGCCACTACATAGTTTGCTAAGGCTTGTGTTTAAATACAACATCACATCGTTATATATCCATTCGACCTCTGGGTGTAGTGGTTATAAAATTATCCATTTTGGGTAGAAGTCATGAGTTTGAAGCCTCAAGAAGGAAAATTGGCTTTATTAAGTTTGTTTAGATTTGTTTAATCCCACATTGATTGGGATATTGAAACCATCAGTCTTTATATGGAATAATCCAATATGCCTTAACTACCAAGCATCCTTTTGTTAAGCATGGAATCATGGAATTATATCTTGGTTATTGGAACCCATGTGGATTAAGTTATATGTACTTAGACTTCTTGAACCTTTGACCTGTGTTCGATGAGCTGAAGCTACCACATGTCAACTGTTGGTTGGTCCATGCATCTCATTTTAACTAGACCTCTTTGCCACATGTCAAATTATGACATACCACATGTCAGTATTCTATTGGTGCCA
This sequence comes from Torreya grandis, assembly GCA_037957365.1. Lineage (NCBI taxonomy): Eukaryota > Viridiplantae > Streptophyta > Pinopsida > Cupressales > Taxaceae > Torreya > Torreya grandis. Next base: position 1,035,940 of record JARHVA010000215.1, on the reverse strand, counting down.
CATCACCAATTTTTATTACCACATGTTACGACAATATTGGTAAACTTAGATTGCCATGTCATCACTTTGACCATAACTTTTGCATACAGACTCATATTTTGTCCATTCAAAATGCGTCAGAAAGCTTGTGACTAGATATACACCATGAAACTAGTTTATAAATGTACCATAATCATTAATTTTTATAGTTTTACTAGTTTTGACCTCATGTTGACCTAAAATCTGACCAACTATATCAGGACTAAATGAGCTTTGTTTCTCGAGTTTCCCATACTGTCACAAAGATCTCAATGAGATCTATGCTATGTCAGTGGTTTACAGACCATTTGAAATCATTCAAAAAAAAACTTAAAAATCACACCTCCCTAATAAGAAGAATTTTGGTCCCTAAAAGCTAGTACCTAACTTGATCCTCTAAAATACTAATCAATTTTGAAGATATTTCGATGAGTCTTATTCGATCTACTCAAGTTTCACAACTATGCCTACAATGCTTGAAGCAATTAGTAGATCACACCTTCCATGATTCCTCTACTATTGGATGGCCCTTAATAGCCTCTACATAGAACTAAGATTTAGAATGTGATGACTTCTTTTATTGTACAACTTCATAAGAGCCTCTACATAGATAAGCCTAGTGATCTTTTCTATTACATGGCTTTAATGAGCCTTTATACAGAAGTATAATGATCTCTTTTACTACATGGCTTTAATAAGCCTCTACATAGTTCTAAAATATTAAATATCCTCTACTACATGGCCTTAATGAGCCTCTATAGGTCTGAGATTATGTATGTAAATCCACATCTTCCTTTGTTACATGGCCATCTAGGGGCCTCTAAATAGAACTACACATAGAAAATATCACTTCCATCAACATCCTTTCCTGTTGCATAGCTTCAAAAAGCCTCTACATAAAACTATGTGTAGACCTAGCATTTTTTAGGTCTGTTAAACTATTCTCTACATAATAATAGTTAATAGATTATACCATACCCTATACAATTTACATATACCATTGTAATGGAAAATGTCTACCAAAATGTGAGAAGATAACTTGATTATGATAAACTTATCACTCAATTCTTCTCTATTGGTGACTCCACAATTAAAAAAATGCAATTTTTAAAATTCATACATACATACATACATACATACATACATACATACATACATACATATATATATATATATATATATATATATATATATATATATATATATATATATATATATATATATATATATATATAGTTCCTCCTAGGTATTTTAAACTATGCATGGTGTATGTCACAATACTACCGATATGGGTCTTTTTCATACATCCTAACTAGCACATTATTTTTTATGGTTTTATGAGCATATAGAAATGGATAAATAAAAATGCTTGAAAGCATTTGACTACCACCTAAGATTCTTTACCAGCCATTAAATCCTAGTGTGAGCCTGGATCCTTCAGTAGTCCCCCTATAGATCATTATGCAACTCACCTTTAGGTTCCTGATAGTCACCTCATATATATGAGTCTGATGTCTCACTATAAATTATTGTGACTAGGTCTAAAGACCTACCTTGTCTCAAAATACATGATCTAAGTGTGATCTAGGTGAAGCTCTATGCTATCACTTATGAAAAATGCTTTCCATGTGAAGAGATACAAATTTCCCAAAAAAATCTTGTTCATCTCCAATGGGATGATATTGGGAGTCACCATGTCTGAGATTTGTCTCCCAACTACAAATCATAAGGTGAAAAACCATGTTTCCATACTTTGGGCAATGCCATTTTATGTGCCAAATATTTTTGCATGCAATAGTGGCAATGTTGACAAGCCCAATCGACATACTATGTCAACGGTCACATAACCCATTCTGATGTCCCCATAAAATACAAGTCTAATGACACATATATCTACAACAATTGGAACACTCTACTTGGAGGTTCTCATGGATCTTAAGATAATGTATGGAGGTCTAGATGGTGTCCTCTATTGAAATGGGGATTCTAAATGCTAAATAGTACTCAAAATAGTAGGAGCCTTTCCTCTATCCATGTTCCTCTATTGGAACCACTACATTGCATAATCAGGATGTCACAACTAGCAATGTTTTTCCATATGTCCATGTCTTAAGAAATGACTATAAATTAGCCTGGCTAGTACACTAGGATCATCTCAAAAAAATTTCCTCTATCTTGAATCTTCTACTAACTAAGCAAAAAGAGAGTCTACTTTTTGCTAGAGTTTGATGATCCACTGGTCCTATCTGCGTTGATTCACACTAACATTAACCATGATTGTGCTTAATTCAGCTATCTATGATGTATACTCTTAGTGGCATGACATCATCATATGTATTATTATGCCTAGTATTAATAGCTACGTGGGTAACTAGATCCATTGATACATATCTATTACAAAACTATTCCCAAAGCCTTGATCTTGACTTACTCTAATACCAAAATTTGATCCATAAACTCTACACTATTACCATGCATTAAAAAGTTTATCTATGGATACTTTTGTCAAACACTCATTTTCCTAAAATACTAAAAGGAATTTCAACAATGTTTGACCTTTAAAAATGTGTTTATCAAGGTTGCATAATAATGGATTTCAAAATTGAATGAAATAAAGCTACAAGTTCATTTATTATCCATTCAACCATTTCTAAACTTGAAGTCCCAATTCTCCATTAAATTATTGTAATTAATTAACTTTGCATCCAAAATGATTAATAAAAAAATCAAATGTGTAAAATAATGCAAAATAATAGACAAGTCATGACAACAAGGTTGATAATAGAGTTCACCCACTGCTCGAGCTACGTCTTTGGGTTTACTTAAAACATGAATTGATCCATTTCCCTGAATTATAAGTACATGGCCAAAAACCTAAAATTGTCTAATGGATCCTCTAAGACTACATAAAACTTAGCAATAGACCTTCAAAAAGTCTTGATACTCATGGTTGAACTCTCCACCTTCTTATCGTGAAAGTAATCTCTCATTCCTAAAGTTTTCCACCAAAAGTATCACTTTGAGGCTTTAAAAAGTGGCTAAAATTAACTCAAATTAAGAAAATAATTATATCACCATAAGCATCTCAATGTCTAAAACAACTATGGCATCATGGTTTCAAAGCCTCAAGAAGGTAAATAAAATCCCACATTGATTAGGATATGGAAACCATCGGTCTTTATATGGCATAATCTGATATGCCTTAACTGCCAAGCATAATTTTGTTAGGAATGGCATCATGGCATTATATCTTGGGTGTTGGCACCCATGTGGAGTCAATTTTGTGTACTTGGATTTCTTGAACCTTCGACCTGAGCTGAGTGGGATAGAACTACCATATGGCAATTGCTAGTTAGTACATTTGTCTCATTTCAACTAGACCTCTCTGCCACATGTAAGTCTTCTATTGGTGAAATGTCACCACTTTTTACTACCATGCGTCATAACAAGATTGGTCAACTTATACTACCACATCATCACTTCAATTAATTTTGACTGCAACTTTGACAAGCCATAACTTCTACATATGGACTTAGATTTGATTCATTCAAAATGTGTTGGAAAGCTTGCGACTAGATCTAGACTAGGAAACTAGTTTAGAAATGTTCCATGATCATCAATTATTATAGTTTGAGTAGATTTGACCACTTGTTGACTTAAACTTTGACTAGTTGTATTAGGAGCAAATGAGCTTTATTTCTTAAATTCTATATACCATCAGAAAGCTCTTGATAAGATCTACACTATGCCAATATTTTCATGACCATTTGAGATCATTCCAAAAAAAATACCTCTAGATCACTAGCGAGGAGAAAGAAAGGGACCCACCATGTGGTTATAAAAAGGAGGAGATAATCCTTTCCATGTGGCACCATGATGTTCATCAAATACAAAGTTTTCCTATTAGATCTAGGAGTTACATCATTAGTAAGGGTAATCTGATCTCTATCTCCAATGGCATAATAGAAGTAGCTTTGGAGATGAACACATGGTGTTATTATGTTCCTCCTAAGTGTTGTGATCATAAAAATATAGTGCATTTGCACCATATCCAGGATCTAGAGGTTAATTGTGCTCATGAGATTGAGTCCTTCAGTTAGTTATAATAGAATAATCATAGGTACGAGTGTCAATATTTCTAAGTATCACTCACATGAGAAGCCACTTCACCTATATATTCTAGGCTCATCCCTTTTGGAAGGGGCTAGTTATCATTTATTGTTATTTTGACACTTTTGTAAAAAACCATTTATAATATAATAGTATTAGTAGTTAGTATTTTCCATTTTATGACCTTAATGTGTGCCACTCATGGGTTGGATTGAATTTTTTGTATTATTCCCTTGAGGCCTTCTATATTATGTTCTTTACCTAAAAATGAATAGGATGTGGTCTTCTACGTCAATTTGAGTGGGAAGTCATCTCTGCTCATTATTTATTATCTCTGCTTCTATAGTATTAATTCTTGTTAGCATTATAGATCTTAATTCATGCTTTATGCTATTTTATGGTTTGTAGTGTTTAAGGATTCAATCTATTTTATGCAATTATAGGTTAACACTTATAATCTCTCAACACATCACCTTAGTTTTATTTCAATATTATTTGCATTTTCTTCCTTCCCCTTTTCACCCCTGAGATCAAATCGAAGGGCTAGCTTCTAAAATCTAAAAGGTTTCTTTATAGACTACAATTTAGTCCCACCTATAAATATTCCCATAGAGGTTGTTTAACCTAGAGCGAGAGTTTTAGGCATCAACAATTTTTTTGAAAAATCTAGACTGTATTTGTATATACTATGATGCATTTTTTAGAGGGTTTGAAAAAAATTAAGGTATTTTTAAAATCTCAAAAACTTCAAGATTTGTTAAAATCCCTTAGTCTCCCAAAGTAACCAAAAAAATTGTATGGGTCCCTTAAAAAAATAGAGGCATTACTATTCTTGGTGGTGGTATTATTGGTTTTGGTGTGTAACAGATATCAACAACATGGTTAAGGGTTTTCATGACCTAGTTGGTGGAGCTAACAGACTAGTTTGGGGAATATACATCTTGGTTGGTGACTTCAATAGTTTCTCATAGCCTTATGTTCTCCTAATGCCCTAATTGTATTCTAATGTTATGTCTAAAACTTGAACTTGATAATTTTATCATTACCACATGTGGGTTCAAGATCTTCAAATCATTTATCATTGTTTTGCATGTCCATGACCTTGGTGAATAACATACCTATTTTTTTGTCTCCAAACCATTCTCAAAACATGCACATACAAGTTGTTCACCCTCCATGACCTGATGTGAACCTACATGACCTAATATATCCTCCACATCTAATTTCTACTATCACATGGCTCTAGGTTCATTTTTTGTCATATTTCAACATCCTATAACCATCTCCCACCTCTTTTCTACATATGTTATTGATTTGGTAGGCATATTTCCTCAAACCATTAATCTACATGTAAGTGGTTTTTAACATTGCTCTTTCAAAATTCATGGTTTTATTTTTAGGGGAAAATCTTGTTTGAGAATAAAATATTTTTACTTCAAAAAAATGTGATGATTTAAAGTCAAATATCTTGAGTTCAAATATTATTACTTTAATGTATGTAAAAGATTTTTCTTTTTTTTAAATTTTGAGGAGGGAGTTTTATTATTTTTTTAATAAAACAATATAAGGGTTTTTTTTTTTAAATTATATATATATATAAAATTAAAAACAATATAGTGTGAGCATTTAAAAAAAGATGGGAAATTATTTGTTTAAAATATTCATATCCTCATTAGTTGAATATCAGAGTGTGAGTTCTAGTTTGGTAGGTCGCCAAACCCCCTTGAAATCAAACAAACAATTCTCTTTTTTCTCTTGTTCACCTTGTGTACTTATTTTAGACGTATTATCAGTTTAGACTAACATTCCTTTATCTTTCAGATGACATCTTTTTGACATTTACATAGGTTGTTCTAGATTCATTCTAGGTTGTGTTTGACATATTTTGAGCATGCATTATTTTCAATATTTGTAGAGGTTTCACCATTTCATAGTTCAGGGGGGTGTACTACATTTTTGAGTCATTTTTCATTTTACTTGCACTTTCATTTCTACAAAAATAAATAAAACCAATACACTTTATTTATGCATAATGGATACAAGTTCAATTAATCCTTTTAATCCATTTAATTAATATGAATGTAAAACCAAAATATAAATCTTATTAAGGAGTAAGGGTTGACATCATATTACAATGGGCAATGAGATTGAACTGAATACAAACGTAGAAAAAATTAAGTGGTACAACCATTGCAATGAAGCCTATGGTTTTCTAAGTGTTTTTGTGTCCCTTGATCTTCTCCTTCACTTATAACCTACTAAATATCATAATTAAGTGTGGACCATCTTGGAAAACATTTTTAGGAAGTTATATGTGATGAGAGGTCATGAAATTGAAATTGAATTTATTAGTCTAAATCCTATCAACTTTAAAACCCTTCAAGATTTCTTCACCAAGTTCAATTCTTTGAGATTGGAGTTGAAGTAATGTGGAATATATAAGAAATATGACCAAATTATTATTTCTATACTCACCAAGCTAGGTCCCAATTACTCAGTCTTTATCTCTACTTTCCATGCCACTAAAAGTGTTTTAGATGCTACATGAAAAATGTCTTCTATATATGCTTTCATTTCTAACTTGAATAGGGAGTAAGATAGGTTAATATAGATGGGTACATTGAAGTCCTCAAACCTCAAGCCTTGATTATTGGGAATAGGAAGTATAAGACTTCAAAAAAAGAAAATAAGAAGAAAATGGGACTAAGAGAAGAAGAAATAATCAATTTATGCCAAAATAACCATTGAAACCTCTCTTCCAATGATAAACCTAAGATGGAAAAGGTTAAGTGTGCCTATTGAAATAAAAATGAGCATGATGAACACAAGTGTATGAAGAAACAAATTCATCACCTAACTCATATTATAGAAAAGCATAACATAGGAGTCTATCAAGTAAAATTCATCAATTCAAGATTATTTTAAGGCAAAAGGAAAAGGTAAATAGAGAGAAAAGTGCAAGGCTCTTGTAGTAGTTGTAGGTCCAACCTCTTCATGGCTTATTGACTCAGGAACTTTCCACCACATGGGCTCTTCATAAGTTGAGTTTTCTTTCTTAGAGAATTATAACATGTCTTCCATCACTTTGGGTGTTTACACTTTAGTATAAGTTTAAAGGATAAGGTCTATTGAAATGGGTGGAAGAAAATTCAATAATGTTCTAAGTGTTCCCTCACTTTAAACTAATCTCCTATAATTGTACCAAATCACTCACACCAGTAAGGGCATGAGGATATAATTTTCATTATATTCAATCATAATTAGAGATTATCAAAATTATTATGTAGTGGTAGTGGGTAGGGTAGATCACCAAGCTAGGTTATATATCTTCTCACATTTTTCACCCAATTCTTCTCTAAATGCATTTTTGACTCATTCAGATGGAGTTAGCAAATTTTGGCATGATCAGTTTATCCACCTCATCTACCGTTACCTAGAATGAATCAACAAGAATGATATGGTAGAAGGCTTACCTCATGTACATTTATTTAAGGGTCTTTGTAAGGGTTACTCCCTTGGGAAACATCTTGAAGAGAAATTTGAAAAAAACAAAGCTTTGAGGGCTTCATAGGCATTAGAGTTAGTACATTATAATGTATTTGGGCCTTTTCCCTATCTATATTTCACAAGGGATAAGTATGTCCTTACCTTCATTGATGGTTTATCAATATACAAATGGGTTCACTTCCTTTGGTAGAAATACAATTTTTTCAACAAGTTTTGAAACTTCAAATTTCTTGTAGAAAATTAATCTGAGAAATGTATCAAGGTTCTTTAAACTAATAATGGGGATGAGTATGTCAACAATAGGTTTGATAAGTTTTAAACATTATATGGGATTGATCAACAACACACAATTTCATATAGTCCTCAACAGAATGGTGTGAAATAATGTAGAACCAATCCTTGAAAGATATGGCTAACTATTGATTCACTCTGAGTCACTTTCAACACAATATTGAGTCAAAGCAATAAATTTTGCTTACTAAATTCAGAATAAGTTATTTTATAAATATTTAAAATAAATAAATCCCTTTGAAAATTGGTACAATAGGAAACCCATAGTTAAAACATTTCATATTTTTGAGATGTCCATCTATGGCATGCATATCAAAGAAGAAATGTAAGACTATAGAACCTCAATGTAAGCCTCAAATCTTCATAGGTTATATATGGTGTCAAGGGGAAACAACTTATTCATCCAACCATAAATTAGTTATTTATTGAGAGAAATGTTCAATTTTAGGAGAGTCTAGTAGACTCAACACTTAACACTTCTACCACTTCATTTGACTCACTTGGATTTGATTCAGATCATCCTAAGCACATTCCAAAGGTTAAGGACACTTTTTTTAGTTTTGATAGTGAGAGTAGTGATGGGGACTTGCCTACATCCACATCTGGACACACTTTAGAGATGATGATCCTCTACCTGACTCATCTACTTTTGGTCCTCTTTTAGCTAGGCAAAACTATAAAACACATGTACATGGGTTGGGGATCCTTCAAATTATAGGCAAACATGTTTAAAGTTTTAGAGTGAGCCACCTAATTTTTATGCCTTTACCTCAGATCCATGGACTTTTTTGGAGGCATTAGGTATTCCTAAGTGGGATTAAGCCATGCATGATGGGTATAACTCCTTAATCAAGAATGATACTTGTGATTTGACACTTCTTACTAAGGGAATACAGATCATTTGATGTAGATGGATATATCAAAACAAGTATGTATCAAGTGGATCTATTGACAAATTCAAGGCATGGTTAGTCACCAAGGGTTTCTCACAAGTTCATAGCATCAAATACACAAATACCTTTGAACTAGTCACCAAAAATAAGTCCACCATAGTCACACTTTTTGTTATCTTAGCAAAACATTAGGATGTTCATCAAATGGACATGAAAAGTGCCTTTTTTCATAGTGATATTGAGGAGGAAATTTACATGGAGTAGCCTCTAAGTTTTTTTGAGTATTATTAATTTATATGAATACTCCATATATCAATTCATGGACTCAAATAAACCCCTCAAGCTATACCAAGATGGATTACTTCCTTCTTACAATAAGATTCACTTGATGTCAGTTAGATCTAAACATCTATCTCTTAGATAGGATGAGTCACTCTTGATTATGGTTCTTTATGTTGATGATATTTTGATCACTAGTAGCTCTTCTTCATCCATTATAGTAGTGAAAATGGATCTTCAAGATACTTTTCCCATGATAGACTTGGGATTGTTTCACTACTTCCTTAGGATTTAGATTTTAGTTTGACTCAAAGATTACTCTTGTACAACCTAAGTGTGCTCTCAAAATTCTTACTCAGTTTCACATGGTTGATTGTAAGATAACTTTGACTCCATTTATATTTGGATTAAATCTTGAGGTAGATTGTACTTCACCTTTAGTCAATTCTTCCTTGTATCAATAACTTGTTAGCAACATTATCCACTTGACACGTACTAGACTTGACATATCATATGTAGTGGGCCTAGTCTATAGATTCATGTAGGAACTCCATGATCTACAATGGAAAGTGGCTAAGAGGATCCTAAATTACATTCAGGGTACACATAAATTTGAGATTAAATATAAATATATCATTGACATTGACTTGTTTGGCTATATTGACTCAAATTAGGCTAACAATATTTAGAATCACAAGTCCACTTCAATTTATAGTTTATCCATTGGTTTAGGTCTAATTAGTTAGTCAACAACAAGAAGAATATTATAATTTTATAGTATATTGATATAGATTACAAGGGGTTGTAAATTTTGTCACTAAATCTATCTAGCTTCAGGTGATTCTCATAGAGTTTGATTCTAATTCAGATGATTTACCATTATCTATTATGACAACCAGATAACTATTCAAATTTTTAGGAATCCAATCTGGCATCAACAGACTAAACACATAGATATTCACATGCATTTCATCAAATAGATCATTCATGGGGACATTATTGATCTTATACATTTATAGATGATAGAGCAAATTGTAGTCCTCTTCACCAAACCTTTCATGAAGAGTAGGTATTATAACTTACGGGCTCTTCTTGAGGTTTGGGACACTACAAAATCATCTTCTAAGGGGCTTCTAGCCTCTTATATATATATATATATATATATATATATATATATATATATATATATATATATAGGGGGGGGGGAGAGGGGGTGTTTTTCCTATGATTTTTCTTCTTTTTATCTAATTTATTAAAGATTGCTTTGTACATGAATACCTCATCAATCCTAGTTGCCATATCCATATTTTTACATTTCCCACCTAATTTGTGTTTATGGGGGAGTTAGAGTAGGGGTTTTATTTTTATTTATTTATCATGGGATTTTTTTCCCTCACTTGAATTTTTCTTACTTTCATGGAGAATCTTGTTTAGGTGTACACATTGACTAGATAACTAGGAAGTAACTCCCTTAACCATTTATTCTAGGTATGGTAGTTACTCCTCTATTCTTGGATTTATTGACCACATTTTGTAGAGGAGTTGATATTATATTCTAAGATTATGTTGACCACCTTTTAGGGAGGAGTTACTCAAAACTTTCCTATTTTTACTTCTCACATTTGTCAGCTTTGTTAAGACAAACTTGATTTTGGATCTAATAATTTTATGTAATATTATCACATTATGTATTTCATTTGATTCCATCTATTTCATGTTGTGTAATTTATTAGATTATTTATTCACTTTGATCATGCATTCAACTTATCCATACCTTGGACACAACCCTGATATCTACAACTTTAAAAAGTTTATATAATCCAAATAATAATTACATATTAATTGGGAGATATTTATCTGATAACATATATACCTGATATTTTATAAGGTGATGTTGTTAGAACATAACTATTTACTAAGATGGGGGTGAATCAGTAGATTGACTAAATTAGTCCTTTTAAATCCCTTTTAAAAAGAAACTAGAAAGGATATGTAGATTAAAACATATATGCAAAGATAACACACATAAAAACACATAACACCATATGTATATGTGGAAAACCCAATATGGGAAAAAAATGGTGCGAATAGCTACTAGAATCTACTATTATAATCTAGACTTATAGTCAAAACCTCACTTGTTACACATTTAATGGCACTGACCCTAAGGAGACACCAATCCCCTAGTTTAAGAGCACAAATCTAAGAAAGCACCCACTCCCTAACTGACCACCAACTTAGTTTAATCTCACTAGTTACAATATTTAAGGGCACCAACCCTAAGGAGATACTAATCCCTTAACTGAGTACCAACTCAACTTATATGATGGCACCAACCAATCAAATCTCTAGGAAAATATTATAACTCTAGTTTACAAAATAAATCCAAAAATTAATTTAACTCTAACTCTCTGTTATAGTTTGTAACTGCTCATGCTCTGCACATCTCTCTATGCCTTTCTTCCTCTCTACCATTCTACCTATGTGTGTGTGTGTGTGTGTGTGTGTGTGTGTGTGTTTATATATATATATATATATATATATATAGTCAACACACTTCATCTCTCTATGTAACCTCTTTTCTTCCTCTCTACTCCTATGGTTTTGTGTCTCTACGTTTCTCTATTTGACATAATTTAACTACAAAAACAACAATAATAATAACTTCAACAAAAATAAATATGACTATATCCTAGATGATATATATATAAGCATTTGATCTAGGGTTTTGTATATTCTTTGTGTTCATACTTGTTTGCTGACACATCATGCTTTGTTATGTTGGAATTTAGTTCCTATATTTAATTGCAAGTTTCCTACATCTTGAAATCATGTTACACCACCATGATTCTTGGTCTCATTACTATTTTTAGCATATACTAGGCTCTAGCTTTGATGCACATTCCATATTACACAAATTTGATCGATTACAACAATAAAATTCATTATCTGTGTCATAATTTATGGATTAACTACAAGTTTCTTTGCTTGACCTTTGGGATGAACATATGTTTAAATATTGATCATCGATCTTTAGTTTAGAACCATGATTTGATGATCTTCATTCAATCTACTCAAATTTAAAATATGTATGTTAGATCATGTTCTAACAAGTTTACGCACTCTGTTGGGTCCTTATACACTTATAAGATTTAATGATTCAACTTTAAAATGTGTGTGTTATATCCTTTGATCAAAGCTCCTACGTGCCATTAGATTTTCAAACTAGCACAAACTTTACTTCTGTCTTATCGTTAAACATCAAGCTATCATCATAATGCTTCCTAAGTGTTTCGAAAATATACGCTCCATTTATCACATCAAATTAGCTTAGTATTTAACTTTCCTCTTAAGTCATTAAACATTGAGCACTTGATCCCATTGATTCCACTCACTCCATTGGATCTTTATTGCATGATCATTTGCGCATTGTTTGATCTTTTGACAAGCTCTATCTTTATCTCTGACGAGCTCTCAAGAATGTGACACTTGGTATTAGTAAATTCCTTATGAACATTAATATTAGTTATAGATATTGAGACACTTGGAATCTTTTCATTTATCATTGATTATTTAACTTTAAACCACATCATAGATTTACTATTCAAGCTCCATGATTATGACACTTATTACTAGAATGCTCACTCACAAGTACCTTTGACATATTGACATGTGCATAATTATATCTTCAATGTGTTATTAGTAGCTCATTTTTAGATATTATAACAAGCTCAAAATTTACCTTGTGTAGATTTGACTAAGTATGGGGACTATCTCAATATGCTTGGAAGGCTAACTTTGCACCTTCATATCTTTTTCTTCGCTCATCTGCCTGTTTTGAAATTTGAACCATATAAACTAGGAATGATAATTAACAAACCCATATGCTTATTTATTCTTGAGTCCTTCATGTGTGTGAGATATAATTCCATTAATCTTCTCACTTAGATTATTCTGCCATAGAGCTAACTATGCATAGAACTACTTGGAAGGCCAAATTTATTCTTGCATAACTTTTGTTATGCTTAGTCACATGACATGTAATTTAGTGCATAAGATCCTCTCACAAAGGGGATTCCATCCATATATTCATCTACTATTGAAATATTCATTTGTGCAAGATATGACATCATCAAAATTCTTACTTAGCTTTTTCTTGCAACCTACAAATTTGACTGTGGGAAAACACTATCAAAATGCTTGGGATCCCAACTTTACATGTGCATATTTTTTGTCAGGATACATCATGTGACCTGATATTTAGTGCATAAAAACTAGGCACAAAAATAAACAAACCCATATGATCATTTTGTCTCGATACCTCTATGTGTGCAAATGTTGACCTTATCAACATGCTTACTTAGCTCTACTTGAACCCTTTTGTAAATTTGGCTAAGTATAGAAACTTACTAAATTTTATCTAAGTATCCAACTTTGTATCCCCATATATTTTACCATGCTTCATTGCATGGATTCAAATCTAGGGCAGAATAAATAGGGAATAATGTGATCACAACCATATGACCAACTCCCCCAGACTCAACCTCACGTGGCAATGGTGACAGCAACAAACTACCTATTCATATTTTCCTCTATAGACCCAAAATGTCTAGATGAACAATATGAGGAACTAGATGAATTCCAAAAATCAATCCAATCATCCTTGACTTATGATAGGATCCTTTATACATCTTCAAATCACCATACTCAACCCTGAACATCAATTACATCCACAATGCCAATAATCTCCATTTTTACATCAAAGATAATCATATTTCCAACAATGTTCCCCTTTGTCATTGATGGCAAACTAAATTCTCTAATATTATAATACTCTACTCCTTCTTTGACATTACTTGCATTGGCTTTTGATGAGTATGAACTAAAGTTGTTCATAACAAAACTTTTTCCCCCTTAGGCAATGTCACATTTTCCAAAACATGACTTGGACACATGCTCTGATCTTATTTAGCATTTGTACGTTTTCTCCCCATTTTACATCAATGGCAAAGGGACTAAAAATTTCTCACTATTTATCCAAATTTTTCTCTTTTTATCAAATAAAGGAGTTTATCCAAGAATATGCAACCATCAACTCATTATAAATTTATAAAAGTATGCATACTTGAGTTGCCTTTTCTCTCTTATTCTAGGGATTAACAAAGCTTTTATAATCCTCCCCCTAAACTCATTCCCTATCACTAGGATATAATTATGTGATGTAATAGCCACCATACATTCTTATTCAACTACACAATCATCTGATCCTAGGACCTGACTAATTATAAAACTCCCTTTGTTTATGCATGAGGATTCAATATATTGTAAAAACCCCTGACTTGGTTTAATCAAGTCATTATCACAACCTAATTGAGTTTTCATTTGTATCAAACATAATAACATCTTCAACATGACTAAATTATTTCGCATATGCTTCCCTTCATATCATGCATATCTCCTCAAGACATTCATGCTATCTGAGTTAGCTCCCCCTAACTCCATACTCTATCTTCCCAAGATTGGCCCTTCAAGAACATCTCTTTTGCACAAGAAATTAAATTGCCTTGTAACCTCTCCTAGGTTACTTCAAAGAGGTACATTTTAAACAAAGATACATAACTTGAAATTCTCATACCTTTGTACTAAGGGATACCTATAATACACCATAAATTCATTTAACACTTTTATATCATCATTTTACATATTTTCTCCAAGTTTGGTGATTCAACTCATTGCACAACCCAAGATACAATATGTTAAGGGTTTATTGAATTTGAACCCTTATGCCAACCTCTGATACTTTTTTCACACTAAGATATAACCATCACACTCTTTTGCACCAAGATTTGAGCTTCCACACCTTTGGGAACCTTGGCTTCCTATACCATGGCTTTAACCCTTAGGGTTTAACTAAGAAACCTTATAATGTTTAAGAGATAAAATAATTCATTTATGTGCTCATTTCTCTTCATCTGAACATGTAGAACATATTTATGAGATGCATCATTATGTCACATAGAAACACTCATTCTATCCTTGTAGACATTACATACACAACACTTTTCTCATCTTAACACACCAACTCCAAACGGGGGCATTCATTTCTTGCCTTCTATAATCTTCTGAAGAATACCAAAACATCATTTGATTATCCACTGAAAGGAGTCTCCTAATAAGCATAGATAGAGACAACCTACTTCACAATGTCTTAGAATAATGTGAAACTAGTATTTTCCCATAACTCCTCATATTACTTCTCCTTGGTCATCTTGTACTTGCAATTCTTATTATTATTCTTAGGCTTAAGATAAATAACATGCTCATCCACTCAAATTTTATCCTTTTCTTCTATTATTGGATTAACAATACATGGAGACAACATAGATTCATGACATACCTTTTCATCTAATGAATCTTCCTTATAGTTTAGAATCTCATCACTAGGCACAAAAAAATGATGTTCTATGCATGAAACTTGCTTTAAAATAGTAGGATGTTCACTTGAATCTATACACACTTCATAAATATCCTTGGCTAGCACTTTGGACTTCACTTTGAGCTTAGTCTTTTTATTCTCAACATGAGTAGACATTGAGAACTCTTGACATTATCCAACCTATATAGCATTCTCTATCATAGCTTGATCTTTCACTTTACATGCATGCCTAGGTTTCTTATATGTCATATTTTTAAATTTTCTAGAGACCTGTGATTATGTGAACCTTTATTCACACTGGGAAGCATGCCTTTCTTTTTAATTCATAATTTTGGTCTTATAAATCTTGTTCTACATTATTTAGCTATGTGACCAAAATTATTATAATTATAAAATATATTGTTTGTATCTAGCACTGGTGCAAATGGATTTTTTCTTACAAAGTTTTTCTATTTTTAGATACAACTCTACATTCACTAGCCTTATGACCAAACTGATTACATCTATAACAATAACCATATAAAAATGACAAATACCTAGTCATGGATTTTCTTTGTGTAGGATGGGGAGTTCTTAAATTTGGCTTGTTCAAATATCTTACTCCTATGTATCCATTTGAATCAGCTACTTTTGTCTTCTACATCTTCCTTGAGTTTATAGAGATGGACCCAATATTATTCTTCCTTTCCTTAGGATTCTTTTCTCATATAGCTTTCCTTACATCAATAGTGCTTTGAAGTTGTCACATAAATTTTTAGATGTTTTAGTTAAGGGACTTTTCCCCTTTTCATAACCAATACTAGATATTTCTTTTGATGGATTTTGAGAGTTGATAAATTCATCAAGAATATCTAAATCTCCTTTCAGTTTCATACTTTTGTCTATTTATTCATTAGCCTTTTCAATCTCTTTTCTCCAAGCCACTATTTTTGCTTCTAGATTCATACATTCATCATATTTAAATTGTAGTTTAATTTTAAATACATCTTATGTTATTTTATCCTCTTAAACTTATGTATTTAGGCTCACTACCATTTAATCAGATCTCTCAAGAATTTTTGACACCTTTTCAATCTAATTTTGTGTCAACTTCTTATGCCTTGAGATCTATTTTCTCGGCATGTCGATCTCATCTAGAATATAGATGAATTCATAGTCTAGATCCACTTATCCTTCCTCTTCTTCATTAGAGTCTTCAAATTAATATTGATCTAGATCTATAGAAGTTGATCCTAATTTCATGAAAATGGATTCATTTATCTTAGCTACAAAGGCACAATCATGGTCATCATCTAAGCTATCACACACATCCAATGAATTACTATCTTCTCTTATATACAAGCCCTTATTGTTTTTATCTAATTTATTCTTATTGAGATAATGGGGATTCATCCTTTTTCCATCCTCTTCTTTCTTAGAGTTATCTTTTTTGGCATAAGGGAATTTATTAGCAAAATGCCCTACCTTACCATAGTAAAAGAGTTTAAAGGGTAACTTACCTTTGTACTTTCTAGATCATCTTTTTAATATTATGACAAAGTTGGCTTCTTCTTCATTAGTCTCCTTAGATCTAGATGTAGATGCTTCTAATTTTACTTTCTTGGATGATTTAAATGTAGATTCTCTCTTGAAAGTATCTACTTCTCCCATTCTCATCTCATAGGTAGTGAATATTCCATGTAACTCATCAATACTGAGTTTATCCAGATCTCTTGCTTCCTATATTATAGAGATTTTAGAATCATACCTTGATGGCAGAGATCTTAGGAATTTTTTGACAATGATTGGTTATTTCACCTCTTCTCCAAGGCCTATGATTGCATTGAATATTTCATCTAGTCTAAGAAGGTAGTCTCCAATTTTCTCTTCTTCATTCATTTGAAGACTTTCAAACTTATCTCTATAAGTTTGTAGCTTAGCCTATTTTAACTTATCATCACCTTCATAGATGTTCTTCAATTTGTTCTAGATATCTTGTGTATTTTGACAATGCATCACTTTGTCAAACTCTAAATTAGACAATCCACAAAGGATACCATTCTTTTCCTTAGCATTATTCTAATATGCCTTCTTTAAGGCATGATCATTAGAATTTGTAGTAGGGGTTGTATATCCATTTACAATAGATATCCATACATAAAACCCTAATGAGGATAAATATGTTTCCATTCTAATGCTCCAAAAAGCATAGTTTGATCCATCAAAGAGAGGTTCTTTATTTGAGGAAGAGACTTATTGACTATCCATTTGTGTTCATCATCCAAGATCTACCTAAGTTGATTAAGTTTCTTCTAAGGAACTAGGGATTTGATACCAATTATTGAAACACAACTATCTATAGAGAGGGGGATGAATTAGTAGATTGACTAAATTAGTCCTTTTTAAATCCCTTTTAAAAGTAAACTAGAAATGATATGAATATTAAAACATTTATGCAAATATCACACACACTAAAACACATAACACAATATGTATAGATGGAAAACCCAATATGCGAAAACCATGGTGAGAATAGTTGCTATAATATACTATTATATTATAACCTCATAGTCAAAACCTCACTGGTTACACATTTAAGGGCATCGAACCTAAAGAGACACCAATCCCTTGGTTTAAGAGCACCAAATCTAAGGAAGCACCCACTCCCTAATTGAGCACCAACTCATCTTATAAAAAATTTAAGGGAACAAACCCTAAGGAGAAACCAATCCCCTAACTAAACACTAATCCAAATGATAGGAAAACACCAACCAATCAAATATCTATGGAGCTACAACTATAGTTTATAAAATAGATTCATAAATGAATCCAACTCTAACTATTTGTTATAGGTCTGGTCTATAGCTAATCATGCTATGCACATCTATCTATAACTTTCTTCCTCTCTACCCCTCTACTTCTCTATCTATATATATCTAGTCAACACACTTCATCTCTCTCTATAACTTCTTCTCTTCATCTTTGCTCCTTTGGTTCTGTCTCTCTATATTTATCTATTTAACATAGTTTAACTACACCTATAGTAGAAATGTCTACATATGACTGTATCCTAGATGACATATATAAGCATTTGATCTAGGGTTATGTATATTCTCTATGTTGACACTTGTTTGGTAACACATCATGCTATATTTTATTAGACTTTAATTCCTATCTTTAACTACTACAAGTTTTTTGTACCTTGAACTCATGCTCCACCACCATGATTCTTTGTCTAATTACTATCTTTAGCATATAATGGACTCTAATTTTGATGCACATGCCATATTACAAAAATTTGATCGATTAGAGTAATCAAATTCATTGTCTATGTCATAATTTATGGTTTAACTAAAAGTTCCTTTGCTTGACCATTAAGATGAACATATATTTAAATATTGACTGTTGATCTTTAGTTTGGCACCATGTTCTGATGATCCTTGTTTAATCTTCTCAACTTTAAAATGTATCGATTCAGTCAAGTTAAAAAAGGTTTACACACTATGTTGGATCCTTGTACACTTCTAGGCTTTAATGATTCAAAACTAAAATGCATCCATTAGATCCTTTGATTTGAGCTCTCACATTCTGTTAGATGTTCCAACTATCATGAACTTTAATTCTATCTTATTGTTAAACATCAATCTTTTTATCTCATCTCACTGCTTCCTAAGTATTTGGAACATATACACTTCATCTATCTCATCAAAGTAGATCAATATTTAACTCACCTCCTGAGTCATTAAACATTGTGAACTTGATACCATTAAGTCTACTCATTCCATTGCATCTTTATTACATGATCATCCATTCATCATTTGATCTTTTGATAAGCTCGATCTTTATCTCTGATGAGATCTTGAGAATGTGACAATTGGAATTAGTATGTGACTTTTACACATTGATATTAGTTCTTAATATTGATACAATTGGAATCCTCATGTTTATCATAAACTATTTGACTTTGAACCACATTGTAGATTTATTGTTCAAGCTCAATGATTATGGCATTTGTCACTAACATGTTCACTCACAGGTACCTTTGACATATTGACATCACTACATGTCATTGGATCTTCAACATCTGATTAAGTGCTCACTATTAGATCTTCTATCAAGATCAAACTCTACCTTGTGTAGATTTGAATAAGTATGAGGACCATTTCCATATGCCTAGAAGGCTAACTTTGACCCTTCATATATTTTGCTTTGCTTATCTATCTATCCTAAAATTTGGACATTAAAGCATGATAATTAACAAACCCATATGCTCATCTCTTCTTGAATCCTTCATACATGCAATATATAATTCTATTAATCTACTCACTTAGATTATTCTACCATAGAGATAATTATGCATAGAGTTACCTAGAAGGCCAACTTTGTTCTTGCATAACTTTTGTTGTGCTTAGTCACATGGCCTATAATTTAGCATATAGAATCCTCTCACATAGGGGATTCCATCCATATATTCATCTACTCCTAAGATATTTATATGTGCAATATAATACATCATCAAAATTCTTACTTAGATTTTTATTTCAACCTAAAAATTTGACTAAGTTGGGAAAACATTTTCAAAATGCTTCGGAGCCTAACTTTACACATGCATATCTTTTATTTTGTTATATTGTGTGACCTAATATTTAATGATTATAAATTAGGAATAGAAATTAATAAACCCATATGGTCATTTTGTCTTGAAACCTCCATGTGTGCAAATTTTGACCTCATCAACATGCTTACATGGATCTGATTGAACCCTTTTGTAAATTTGGCTAAGTATAGAAACTTAGTGAATTATGTTTGAGTATCCAAATTTACATCATAATATATTCTATTGAAATTCTTCACATGGATTCAAATCTATTGCATAATAACTAGGGACTAATTTAATCACAACCATATGATTGACTCCCTCAGACTCATCCACATGTGACAATGGTGACATCATTAAATTGCCTATTCAGATTTTCCTCTATAGACCCAAATGTCTAGATGAACAATATGAGGAATATAATGAATTACATAATCACTACAATCATATTTGACCTCTGCTAGGATCCTTTGCACATCCTCAAATCACCATACTTATCCTTGAACATCAATGACATCCATAATTTCAATAATCTCCCTTTTGACACCAATGACAATCATATTGCCAATAGATGTCATAATGAAAATGGCTTCCCCACTAAGAAAATGATTGAATTAATTGATTAATTTTCATTGAATATATTTTATTCCCTGCTCCTCCATTATCTTTCCCTAAGATGAATAAATTTGTTCAAATACCTCTAAATTGATTTGATTATAGGATAATAATTTTGTATCCAAATTTGAATATGTCAATTAAATTTAAATATGTAAATTGAATCAAGCAAATTCTATTACAAGACATAAGTATGGGTATTCAAAAGCATTATAAACAAGGTACAAAACCTTTTTCTTAAGGAAATATGAATTAGAACACAACTATGGTAGTTTTTCCCTATATAAAATTAAAAAATACAATTTATTAATTATAAAGATTTATTTGAGGGGATGAAGTACTTGATATAGTGTATTATTGTATAATTACATTGAATTTAAATTTTAGTAAGCTAAAATTTGATATGAACTTGTCCTTATTAATTAATTAAAATTTTTGTTGATGGACATTTTTCAATATTTCATACTAAAATTAAACATTAAACTATTCATACGTATAATAATTAAATTTTTGAAACACACACACACACATACACACACACACACACACACGACAATTGAAAACATATTTTTATTTGAATGGTTAATAGACATTTATATAACATGTGTGTGTGTCTGTGTGTTAACCAACCAAATGCAGATATATTTTTAATTGGTAAGGAGCACAAATTGAAATCTAGTTCAATAATTTGTATTGAAGATATTTTATGAGGTAAGGATTATTTAAATTTCCCTTGGTTTATATATGTGCTCTTATATCATGATTTTTTTGATTTATTTTTAGCTGGTATGAATCTCATAGTCTTATTGTATATATTATCGATCATATTCCCTTTGAGAATACCTTTGAAACTTGGGATCAACATAATTTGAATACCAATAGGATTAAGTTAGGAGGGATTCATAATATTACCAAAATGGTTTTTGTGTTATTGTATAAGGGGGCATCACTTGTGGAAGTTCTAATTGCGAATTCTAATAGTTGGTTCATGTGCAACACTTTGATTATTTTTATCACAATAGACTCATGATTTTAAATCCAACAACAAAGCCTCACTCAAATTACCTATTTGGGTTTATTTTTATTTATTACATATCCCTCTATGATCCCTCCTAGAACAAATAATTCAATCCACTAGGCATGATATGGAACATTTTTACTCATCTTGACCAAATAAATGAATATGTGTTTAGTGTGACCTCACAAAAGACTTGGAAGCTAATATTTTGATATTCAAGTTGTGGATGATAATTACATTTAAAATTTTAGTTATATTAACATTAAAAACTTATTTTTTATTTTCAAGTGCCATACCATAATATTTTTGACTAGTATCTCATGGTTTTCCCAAACCCTAAACATGCTAATGAAAACCAACCTTTGAAAAGTAAGATATGGTAGAAAATAAATGATGCTTAGATTACTATTTTTAATAAGAAAGTAGACATGATAAATAAATTACCTAAGGTTGTTAATATAACTTCTAAAAATAAATAATAATAATATTTGAAAAATGTTGAGTACAATTCCCCTCTTCCAAGCCCTATGCCTCAGAGCCAATATAATCCATTTAATCCTTAGAGTCAATTTTATCTAGTTAATTATATGCAAATTATTCCTTAGAGTTTTGGGGCATCCTTAGTGAATCCTAAACCCTCAAAATTCTCATACAACCCACTTCATGGTGCTAGTGACTCACCAAAAGGATGCAATTAGGTCAAGTGCCACTCAATTTCATTAGAATATTTTATATTACCAAAACAACACCCTTTTCTAATGAACAAGGTTTTAGATTTGGACATCAAGGAAAGATATGCACATGGTCAATTATAATTACACATATAGGATTCCTCTTCATTAATATTATCTCATGTAATGTCCATGGTCTCATATATTCATCTAAAAAATTATCTATGTGGTCTACATGTCAATAGCTTAGTGCCTTGGATATTATTTATTTTCAAGAAGTTAAGGTTGTAGGTTTATCTTTTTTAGAATACTCTAAAATTTACCTGATCAAATGTTATGCAATATTATGCTTCACATGAGGATAAATAAGGTGATGCTACTATGTTTATTTCTTAAAAAAAATACCCTTTTTTATTACCTTAAGGGAAGACCCATCACATCATGTAATATGGGTCACCTTTGACATCGATGATCATTCTCTATGGATCATTAGTTGTTACATCCATAATGATGGCCCCAAAAAAATTCATTATGGAATTTTTTGGATGATAAATTTCCTTTATTAATAGGCTAATATGTGTAAAATTTAATATTATTTAGTCCTTTGAAGACAAAGAAGGTGATAAGGTAATGTAGTGGTGTATTGGGGAGTGTGAACCTTGGATTTATTTAAAAATAGTTGGGGGTTATTAGGTCCTCTATTTTAGTAGTGGTCATTAATACCTAATCCTTGGTTTATAAGGTCTAAATTTTGGGTCACCGCTAATCATATTCATAAAAGGATTGATAATGTTATGCTCACTAAGATAAACATGTTAATTTTTCACATTTTTGGTTGGAAAGATGTCACCATCTACATGGATATTGTTATCTTTAAAGATATTCCTATCACTTTCCAACTAGAATGGAGAGGTAGCCTATAAAAAATCTCCCATACTTAATGTTTCATATACAATTCAATCCTTAGTCATGAGGGTACCATCTAACTTATATCTTGATATTGGAATATTGTGCCACATTCGCCCCATGTGTGAAATTATATTGATTAATGAAACAACACAACAAGTCACACCACCTCCTTTATAAATCACTATGGAAAGCAAGTTTAAATGTTTTTAAAAGGTTTAATATAAACTTTTTCAAATAATTTTAGAGGGTTACTATGTATCTTGATAAAATCTAATTCAATATCAAGCTGTATACTTTGGTCACTAAATTAAAATGTAGCCTTGAGCTTCAAAATTTTCACATTTCTAAAAGTCCTTAGATATGAGCCTGGTAAAATTGGCTCAAAGTGGGAGATTATACCTATAAATAATTAATAAATTTTTTAAGGGTCAAGATATTAAAATAGCATATCAAAGTAATATAAACTAAACATGTCCACCTTACTAGTCTTCTTGAAATTTCTTTAGTCTTCTTTGACTACTATAAATAGGTGTTTCAAGCCCACGAAGATATCATGGAAGGGGATTAATCATTGAATAAATACATGGATTTGGATCCTTTTAAGTTTATCCACCATGAAGATCTACATAAAACTTATTTAGGGAATCTTATCAATCAATTAAATATATATATTTATCCCAAAAGTAGGATATCCAATGTTCATTACTAGTTTGAGACCCATTATACTATTGAATGTCTCTTAAAAACATAATCATTAAAGCCTTTGTGCTATAGTTGTGGAATATCCTTCATACAATTGTCAAACCAGATAAAAGTAGTTTTATAAAAAATTGATACATATTGGATTACATAATTTAATTTTTTAAGGTATGAAATGAGATCATCCCTCTCAGTAGCAGACTTTATTCTAAAAATTGATATTGAAAAAGCCTATCACATATATTAAATGACCCAATATGTTTGTCATGTTAAATTATTAATGATGTGGATTTTTTTACCTCTTAATTTAAAAAAAAAATTCTATGATGCCTAAAACTATTTAACCATTAATGGATACAAGTTTTATATATTTTTTGTCTCTATTAGATAGGGATACATGTTTGCATTGTGCTCTAAATTTTAGAATATTTTGGTTGTCTTCTTTACCACATAGGTGATCAATAAATTATCAAAGGAATTTTTATTTCCAATCAGACGAGTCAACTTATCAATGATCAAATTTTAGATATCTCTTTCCTTACTCTTGCATAAAATTAATTTTTTTTTCAAATATGCATTGAATATTCTTTACATTTATTTCAAAGCCTCTAGATTAAGTCTGTAATGGGGCAAAACAAAATAGTTTTGGAAGAAAAATATTCCAATGCCATGTTGGTGAAATTATTTCCAATGAAAATGGATCAATTGATGGGAGATTTTAATATTCTTAAGAATTAATTTTTCTTTTCATATTTCCCCACTGAGCTATGGCAATATGTGTTAGAGAGAATTGAAGATAAAACTACTTAATAGATTACCAATCCCTTATCTATGGTAGGAAATTTAATTATATATGATTAAATTATTTCATCCACTCATTTCTATTACTCTTACTATTTTGAATCCTCTAAGGATTCTTATGAAAAAACTCGTTAAATTTATTAAATATGTTTTTTCAACTAATTCCATGAAAACTAGGGATGTATAAAGTGGCATGGGAGGAAAATAAAAATATACATACATTGTTACATCCTAATTTTTCACTAAGAAAATTTTATTCATTATCCATGGTTTTTTACGGTTGGTAATTTGATTTGATTATTATTTAACTAAGATGTAAGTCATATGATATTATGGGATAGTATAAGTTAGTTGTGTCATATAATCTTGACATTATGACCATGTTGATTGTTATTACAATAGTATTTTATGATATATATCATGATGTTACATGCTAACTACCTTCTTGTCATGATTTTGACGTAGGAGAGATTCATCCCTCAGAGCATGATGGAGAGAGAGCATCATCAGAGAGGGTGACTTAGATGGAGGTGTTGGGTAATGAAAAAGGAAAAAATAGATCCCATGCACACACCACATTAGATGGCACTCATTATATGCATAGTTTAAATTGTTAACTTTAGTATATTTTTTATGTTATCTGCATTTATATAATTTTTTATACATGTTAGTTGTGTGTTAGCTCAGTTTAATGCTTATGTAGAATTAATCTTGTGTGAGTGTGTTGTGTTTGTTATAAGTAGATTTGGATGTATAATGTTATTATTCATATATGTCATGTTATTATATTCATGATTATTAATGTTTTTTGAGAACATAAATTTACATGAATAGTATCTAGGTATAGTCGTACATAGACTAACCATCATGTCTTTGTAATCTTTAGAACATTAACTAGTTATCTTTATGATATTCAAGAATATCATTATATGTGTTAAATGCCTTTATATATATATATATATATATATATATATATATATATATATATATATATATATATATATATATATATATATATATATATATATATATATATATATATATATATATATATAATGTAGTAATAACACAATAATTACATTGTTATAATACTATTAGGATTGGTATAATAATTGTCTAAAATACCAATTACTATTAAAAAGTATCATCAACCTTATATTAGTAGTATTATTATTAAGTCCTAAACTAATCTAGAAACTAAACCTAGTCAAATATTCTAGTGCCTAGACTAAGGTGATGTTCAAAGTGTCATTTATAATTGGTAATTGTATGTTAGTGGATTTTTATAGAATTGACATTTGGCCATGTGATGTCAATAGACCATGAAGGAAATAAAATGAATTAAAAAAATAATGATTAATGCTTGGGAAGGATTAGAAATTTTTGGCTTTCTTGCTTGGGCCAAATTAGAATATATATATATATATATATATATATATATATATATATATGTATGTATGTATGTATGTATGTATGTATGTATGTATGTATGTATGTATGTATGTATGTATGTAAGGAAAAGCAAAAAAGAAAAACACAAAAAAGGGGAAAATAATAAGTGCAAGATTTAAATAAAAAGGTAATATAAACACAATAGAAATATAAGGAAGATGGATGGCATATGAAAAAGATAAGAGGAGATAAAAGTGGAGGAAAAAACACAACACGTAGAGAAGAAGAAAGAGGCAAGTGAAGAGAGAAGAGAAGTAGAGAAAAAGGGAAGGAAGGCATGGACCTTCTGGTATCATATGGATGCTATCAAAAAGGATAGTAATGTTATTTATTCTAACTCAGGAAAAATTCCATGGAAATCCGTTAGGAATAAATGTATTCAACTTGTTGTGATGCTTAGCTTAAGACATATAAGTATAAGATATGTGCATTTTATAAAATTTGAAGTCTGAGTAATTAAGGATAAACCAACAAATTGATATAAAAATTATGTATTTGTTTAGTGTTATATATATATATATATATATATAAAACTAACAAACTATGTGTATTATCAATTTAAAAACTATGATTATAAAATAATAATCAATCGGGGTCACTATCTTAAATACATCAAACTTATACCTTTATGTATAGTACACGTATATTCTACAAACCATGGTGATGAGTATATGAATGGATAGTGTGTGTGTTTGATACCCAAAACTAAGGAAACATATATATAAATTATGTACAGTTACTAATCAAACAATAAGGATATATATAGATTGTGTGTATATTCATTATTTAAAAATAATGAAGTAATATAAGTTTAAACTATGTGAATTTGTCTAAACCATGACCATATGTAAAGTAGGGTGATATGCCCTTATCCTTCAAACCAAGTAGGTATGCATGGATCTAAATTGATTTGGTTTTAAAACATGATCCTTCACCAAAAAAAGAATAAATATACCAGGGACAATGTGTATGTATTTTTATAGGTCTATCTCAATTATAATTTTTATTTTATATGGGATTTATGTGCAAAGAAGGGTGACTATTAAAACGACAAATCCATATCGTAAAATATAGTGTCAAATTAGGAAATAAAATAATTAAGTTTTATCATACACATACATATAGAGCTTATGGCTTGAATATCACTTATGTAAAAAAATTATTAGTTTTAAGTTATTTTAGTAGACTTGTATTGTATTATGGAACCTTAAATCATTCACAATAAATACATGTTGACATTAACTTGAAACATACTGGGATATTACCTATGTATTCTTTAGATAATATGACTTGCAGTAATTTAACATGTTGAGTAGTTAGCTTTACACTTAAGATATATATTGAAATGAGCATAGGAAGATTAAATATTTGTTTAAACTATGTGAGTTGATGTTTTATGAATAGGAAAGTTATAATGGTTGAAGTTTTTTATTAAAATTATAAATGACTACATTGACCATTATTTATTGTACTTATATATCATATGAGTACCTATGTGTGATAGGTATTATTAATATCTTTAGTATGTAAAAGTGCTCATATATATGAAATATATCAATATGAGGACTTAGGTACTTGTATGCATATATATAACATATATTAGTAAATTGGGAGGTGTGATTATATTTATAGTTTTATTGTCTATTAAAAACTAAGTCATATTCTCGAATAATAGAACACTATTTATATATGCATACAACCTCCTAGAAATATAGCAAGTAAAATAAACAAAAAAATATGTTTTCGTGAGAATTGTGACTTTCTTTATCATGACTAGTTGTATATATAAACAATGGACTCTAATATTATCATTAATCATAGAGTGCATTATATTTGAATCTACTTACGACAGTTAGAAACTTTAAATCTAAATATATATTATACCTAGTTGGTATAAATTGTACTTGTTATGCTTATTATTTACATGATAAATAATATAGTGGAGATTCATTCATACATTTGGTGGACTAAATGTATGAATTTTGATTATTCTTGTGTATAAAACATTTTATGCCTACTATTAAAAAGTAATTTGTATGAATCTATTGGTTATATTCATGTTAACCAAATCTCGTATTATTGATACTAAGTAGTAAGACGTACTTCACTAGCTTACTAGTATCACCAATGCCAGATGAAGGTAATCTGAGCAAGTGGTGTGTATGAATTTGACTGATATTAGAGATTAATAATTATTAAAAACTTTGGCAAAAATAATGTTTAGTTATGCATTGTCATTTCATATGTGTGATTTACATGTTTGTGAAATATCATGTTAGAATGTATTTTATTTATGTTACACATCATGTATTAGAAATATTACAACATATGGGTACTAGCTTGTCTCTTTGGATTCTCGTACCATCACTATCTACTCATCCATGAATGGAGGGCCATTCCCTGATGGGGTTTTGTGCAAGGGATTGATGGTCCATGGTTCGTATGTAAAAGTGCTCAGATGATGCTCTCCCTGCCCACAATAGTACCTATTTAGAGACTACAATGGCGATTTCCATAGATACTAGAGTTCAAGGAAATCATTCTAGGTGGAGCATTATATGTTGTATCTTGTATTGTGTTTATTATTATTGAAACACTATTCCTAAAGAAATGTAATTATTTACTCATTATACATTGACAACAGTGGTTGTATGTTTGTACCAACCATGGCTAGAAATTTGTAATTATTTTCTATATTCAGTTACATTTTATTTCATCTAATGATATTGATCAGTGACAGATAGATGTTACATATTTATTTTATAATTTAACATGATTGGTGTGTTAGACTTGGATCACTAATTAGAATCTCGTGGTGAAATCTAATAAAAGAATACGTAGATTAAAGAAAAAATTATCACATTATTCTAAGTGGATTCTAATGGGGATGTTACATACATAGTTTTTAATGTGTACTTAATGGGGTTTTCATGTCATTAATGGACATGAATCTTGTAAATTATTTATTTGGCACTATATTAGTTTACAAACTCAAACTATGGTAAGACTAGTTGGAATAATATTGAATTGCATACTTTCTAATTAACTCTACCTCTATTCAACTTGAGGAGTCTTTTGTAGCCAAAATTATCTATAATATTTTTAATTGATTAAACCATTTATAAAAATGGGTTTTGGATAGTTTTAAATTTAGTTTTTCATTTAAAACCCACAAAATTTTTTGGTCCCCCATTATGTACAACTATATCCTTTTGCTTAATGTAACTTTTGGTATTAAATCCACTGGATTTTCAAGAAAGGAGTTTGCAAAATGAGAGATACTATATTATATTAAAAATGGATCTTGTGGACCTTTTGAATATAAAAAATAATTTATTATATTTTCGTGTGCCTTTTATCTCACATTTAGGATTTCATGCCATATGTTATGTTTTATAAACTTGTCCTTCATCCACTAATTACTTCATGGAAAGATTTCCTTTAGAACAGTGACATGCCTTTTAAGCATTACTAAGATTTTTTATTAGATTATGTGTCCCTTGTCCTCATCTATTGTAAATTTAAACTATCATTGGACTCTCAAATATTCTCCTAGGATATGGCTTGCTCATTGTAATCGGATCTAGGATTCCAAAAATGATCATAAGATTGTTCATTTGTTATGGTGTTGAGTCTATCATGATATGATGGTAGGAGAAAGGATCATTCACATTATGTTTTCTCATCCCAAGTGCATTGGATGTTACAAACTCGAGACCTTTGATCACTTATTTTGGATTTTACCACAACCTTATGAAGCATGTCAATAGATATAAAATTTATGTTTTCCTTAGCATCCACAATCCATAGACTAGAGGATGGCATTGTTTGGAGACACTTCTTAGTGGAAGCTATACATGGAATTTAATTAGAAAATTTCAAAGTTTTATTTCCCTTCTAGATTTATAAATATAGGGAAGCTACTATATTAAATAAATAGGCTCATTCTCAACAATTCTCAATTAATGATAAATTTTATGTGCTCGCCTCTACATATTTATAGATCTAACAAATTTTCAATAAACTGGCCTTGGATTTGTAGCATTTAAAAGATTTTAAAAACCATAGGATAATTTTTCCATGCACAATGAGAAGGGTCCTTCTAGATGTGTCACCAAAAATATTTCCTCCATCAATGTCAAAATGTTTGTAGAGCCATTCATGTAGTAATTTCTCCCCACCTCCTCCTTAACAAAATGGATGGAGTCCTCATATGTGTGGCAAAGGTTCATATTGGGCCATATTTTAGACTTATCTAGCATATGATGGTGATTAACTTTAATTTATTTCATATATTCCACCTAAATTGAGTGTCTTAATGCCCTTGGAAATATTATATAATTATTAAGATGGAAAAGTGGCTCTAGATCCACCATCAAGAGAGTGATCTTCCTAGGTTTATTTACCTCATAATGATGATCTTCCACCTCCTCCTTTTAGTGATACTTCATGCACTTTATGTTTCACACTTTGGTTTATTTCCATATTTTTTTAAAAACATTGATATCGAATAGTGACACTTGTCAACCACCTTCTTATTCTAAACATATTGTGCATTATATTTATATTATTTATTAATAAATATTATGATTCATTATAAAAACAAAATAATAAATAAAATAAATAAGATAAATATAAAAACAAGATGTTTGAGGTTAGTTGGAGGCATTTATACAAAATGCTACTACAACCACACCAATTAGTGATACGCCTCTTTTAGGTGTAATTAGAATAATGATTACATACTTGGGTGAATATTTGTACTTTGAACGTAAAATTTATGAAGAATTTCAACCTAAAGGAAACCTATATGGAAATCCCATATTACTTTAGCTTCAACACACCAAAACATTGAAAGTAATAATTATCATTAGATTTGCCTGATGCATATTTCTCATGATACCAAATTGGAGGAAGACAATAGATAAAAGGAAATTTAGAATGAGATTAAATAAAAAATTAATATTTATATTATATTTTACAAAAAAACTTACTTTATATTTTATTTAAGATATCAGTTAAGAGGATATCTATTAGGGTTTACTAACATGTTTTACGTCACACCACCATTAATATCTAGCAAGATATTTTGTATTTATTTTTCATTCAACAAAATCCCACATTTATGAAATTTAAATTAACCCATTACCACTTATAGGAAAATTATTGTTTTTATTTAAATGTATTCATCCTCAGGTCCAATAACATTTATTGTAGGGATCTCTAATAGAGTTGTGAAGAAAAATGGCATTGAAATAAGTGTGGAAATTTGTTCCAAAAGTCTTCCATGAGGTATAGACACTACTAATGAAAACCCTCTCGAAGTTGTATTAGAATGTATTAAATTTGATAAATTTTGTAATTAATCTAAGAAATTTTCTCTTTTATATTATTTTATCATCCAAGTCCCTATCAAAATCACTTTGAAATCTTGGGTGCACAACATTTGGACAACCCCTCATAGTGTTAAGCTTGAGGGAACTTGAAACTTGACAAAGGTGTTTTTTGTTTAAATTTAATAATTGTTGACTTTTCAAGTCACCTTAATCTATTATCAGTTCACATGTTAGAAACCAAAATTATAAGACAAGATTAGATGAGTATGAGCTAGAAATGTCTCCACGAGGATAAATTTTAGACCAAGATCATGTATTTGATAGACTAGTAATGGTTTTTTAGACTTTTGAATGTTTTATATGGCCTATTAAACATTTTTGAGTTCATAAAGTCATAATATACCTTAACTAGGATTATCTAATGACTAAGTGTGTTTAAAAGTGTTTCTCAATGCAAAAACATATCAAAAAGGTCTTACAATCAACATTTTTGAGTTCATAAAGTCATAATATACCTTAACCAGGCTTATTAAATGACTAAGGGTGTTTAAAGGTGTTTCTCAATGCAAAGACATATGAAAAAGGTCTTACAATCATTCATTAGGTCATTAAAAGTGTTGGCACATTACAAGAGGGGGAACAAAGGTCATTTAGAAGGTTTGAAACTCCTTTTCAAATCCTTAAGTCCATAATCCTTATTCAAAGGATATACTTGACTTTGTTTTCCCTCTTGTATTGCCTCCTTATGGATTCTTTCAAATTCAAATAAATAAATAAACTATTTCACAAGACCATGAACCTATTTCACATGGTTTTTAGACTAATTCTTTCTTGCATATAAAGGTGTAAAATCAAGAACACTTGAAGGTCTTATAACACGTGCATTATCAATGTTACCAAGTTATTGAGCATAATTTACAAGTTTTAGGTCTAAGTTAGAGCCTGTCAAGGTTTTATGATCAAATCTCCTTCAAAATCTTGCTAAAAAGAAGTTGAAAGATTTTAAGAGAAGAAATGAGGTTTCAAGCATGTTTCAAAGGAATGTTGTAGGTCTTTGGTGTCAAAAAGTGTTATCTTGAACCAAGGAAACCATAAAGATGAATGTTACAAGTATGTAAGCTCCTACTAAAGATCCAAAATGAGGAAATAGAGATTAATAAGGCCCTCAAAATCATAAAAAATGAGTTGTAAGTCTTCAAGAAAGATGATAACAAGTTTATAGGACAAAAAAATAAGTTTGTTAGGTTGCAAGGAAAACCAATCATGTTATTTTGTTATTATCCTCATACATGGTATGATGGAAGTCCTAGAGAAATATTATCAAGTCATAATTTATCCTTTGGTAATCCCTATACTTTTCAAGAAGGTAAATATTACGTGGATCCACTAAAACCCCTATAGATAATCAAATGATCATCCTAAAATCTAAACTCATGACTATGCATTTTGACTATTTTTATGACTTGGGAAAGCATAGAAAAAAGTTGCACACTTCATCAAAATCCAAAACAAAGGTAATAACCATGTTACATGCCTATAATAGAGTTTTTTCAAGATTCAATAACTGGGAAAATAAGGTTTCATTGTTTAAGAGACTTCAATATTGTAATAAAGATTCAAAAGTTATCATGATGATGTAATGACAATGTAGAGGTTTAGAGCATGACCTAAACATGGCTCAAGAGGTTATCATATTTATTCATAAGTTTCATGATGATATAATGCTAACACAAGGTTTTAGAGCATGATCCAAGAGTATTTTCCAAGTTTTCATGTTGTGTAAGGCCAAACCAAGGTTTTATGGTCTAAAAACATTCTAAAATAGGTTTTTAGGCAATTATACATATATCAAGGCCTTTGTGCCATAGATAGAGTTAGAATCTCTCCATGATGATCAGAAGCATATTAATGGTTTTAGGGTTAAATGGCTTGTAGGAAAAGACAAAGTTTCCAAACATGATCTATAAAGTACCTACAAATCTAAAACTATCTTCCAATGTTCCATAACTGAAAATCATGGATTTTGAGTCTCAATACCTAATCTACAAGTCTCTAGATAAAAATATTGAAAGGTATTTTTATCTTTTAATGTAAATAAAAAGGTTTAATCATGATCTAAATGTGAGAACAGAGGTCTACATTAGTGTTTTACAAGATTTTTATGATGCAAGGGTTTTGATGATGAGAGAATCCTTCTAGGTCAAGTTCTCCTTCACTATCATTGGACTCTATCAATTATTTTGTTATTTTATTACATGGCTTAACATGACCTTATTCTTGTTGATTATCCTTATAAATGTGAAGTGCCACATTCAAATACTATGCAACATCCTAATAGGATGATGATTTAGTTGTAGTGGCCCTAAGTCTTTGGTTTATCCATGACATAAAATGATTTTGATCTTTGTATGTCATTATACACCATTGGATTATCATATTTGAACATAAAAGTATTAATAAAATATTTCTTCACTTATGACCAATGTTGGTCTCTCTTCTATGCTCTTGGTGCATATACCAAGCTATTGGTGGATATGCTAATGTATGACTAAAAATGTGCACCTGGTATCTTGGATCTATGCCCTACACAACTCATATATCCATACACTGATGAATGTGAAACTCCAGACATTGACCTTCTTGAAAGAAAGGCTATTCTAACTTCACAGTATATAGTAACTAAAATTTCCCATGAAAAAAAATGCATACTACCTCTAAATGAATTAATGGGTGTTTGTGCACTACCTACCAAGTTGCATCAGTCCCTTTCAATGTATAGCTAAGTGTGTTGACTTGTTACTCCACCTCCAACACATGGTGTTTGATCCTCAGTATGAAAGGATTAAGATTCTCTCTCATAAAGTATTTAGGTATTTAGAGTATAATAGTGAACATGATGCACAAAGGTTGTATCTTATGATCTCTCTAAGCCCAGTTCAACATATTCATATCTGAGTCATCACTTATGGATGATGTCATTTCTTAAAGTAAAACAACTTATAGAGTAGGCTCTATGTAATCCATCATTGTTCCACCTATATTATATACGAAATGTACTTCATATTTAATGGGAGAGTGAATTGATAGAGAAACACTTTCTTCTATTTGAACTTACCTAACTAGAGACTTTGTTATAATAAGATTATACATTGGTCTCTATTTCTATTGTGTAGTGTGTAGTTGTCTAAATTGATACTCTATAGATCATAAAGTAATTTGCCTTTCATCTACGCTAACCTTAAACCAACTATTATCCCTGTAATCATAAGGAGACTCTAGCTCTTTTAGGATTATATACAACTTTTTCTCAAATGTATTAAGGAGTATAAATACTATCTTATCCCCTTGATGTGCCTCTAGCTGATTATGCATAGTGTTAATGGTCATTTGGTTATCATAAGCTCATGTATTATAAATTAAGGTAGGATAATGGGTTCTTGGAAGGCTCTAAAACATGATAATTATAGGGATAACTTGCATAGATAAATAAATGGAGATACACATGACATAGACTTCATACCAGATTGCTAATTGAAAACATAGATGTACTTATTAAAGGAATAATCATAAAAACAAAAATACATAACAGGCTAGATTATATTAAATGAGTAATAGATGTTAAATAAAAATAGAATAATCATTGTGAACAGTACAATGATAAAATATAATTTTAATAACCATATCAAGACTATTCCATTAACATCTATCACATCAAAACCATCTTTTATTACTTCTGAGCACTATATATAGATCATTCCATAGTGTTTTCTCTTTACATTCCAACATTTTTATACTGAAAAGGAAAGACTCTTCACATTCTTATACCATTTATTAAGATTACAAGGTTAAATACATCTAAAATACTATATAAAATACAAAATCATATACTCTGAACACATGTCCAACCAATTATACTTCATATTTTTGATGACCTTGATCCATATCAAACATAAGCATGGTTCCTTGATGATATAACAATAAAATAAGGGGTTTAGTATCTCAAAACCTAATATAAAGGTATTAAAATAATGTTTCAAAGGTTTTATGATCTCAATAACACCTATAGGCTTGTTAGAGTGCTTGAAGGCCCCCATGACAACATACAATGATAGCTTAAGAGAGTTTTAACACTTCAAGACCCTCATATAAGACCTTCAAATATTTCCATGACTGTTACAAACCTTCATATAGGAATCAATGGGTCTATGAGGTAGAATATAAGTTTTCATGGCTTCAAAGCCTTCTTAAAATCCTGCAAAGTAGAGAGATAGAGATCCATGGTTCCGTAAGGTTGTCATGCTAACACATGAGATTTATATAATATTAAAAGCCTCTTGCAAGTATATAAAAAATATGATCTAAACATGATTTCAAGATATTAATCATTTAACCACATCAATAAATTTTTAGGTCTCTATACAAGTCTTAGTCAGTGTTTTATAACATATTTCCAATATTTGTAGTTTTTTAAGGTGAAGACGACAAAGTTTCCATGATCCAAGGAGCATCAAAAGGTTTAAAAGACAATGGTAACTCCAAGGGCTATATTATATGTTTTCATAGCTAAGAATCCTTAAATCATGATTGTTTCAAGATAATTCATAGGTTTGACGACATTTTAAATCATTACCATGTCTATAACAAGGATTCAAATATGATGATGATATTAGTAATAAAACAAAGCTTTGAGATCCAAATCCTAGTTGCATGCCTGTAATAGACTTCCCATGACTATATCAAGCATTATAAAATAGAGATAGAAGGTTTTCTCATGTTATGCTTAAATTTATAGGATTTTTCAAGAAGAATATCATGGTATCTAATTCTAAAGACTCGTCTATAGGTTTGCAAACACATAACAAAAGGTTTGTTGATGATGAAACCTAGTATAAAATTTGATCATAGTTATAACACACTTTCCATGAATGTTGCAAGGTCCATGAGGTCTTAAAGGGTTACTTAAGTATGATTCAAATGTGATCCAAGGATTTTATAATTTTTCAAGAATTCCATATAAGTCTTAACATGTGAATCACAATTTCAAGCATGTTTAAAAACATCACAGACATGCAACATTGTTTATGAGGAAAAGTTAAAGTATGAAGGTTGAAGTTCTTGAGCATGATCTAAGTTCATGTAGGTCTACAGGTAGAGCTCATGGTTTTTTAAATCTCCTTCAAGTGAACATGGAGGACTATTTATAAGTTTCATGATTGATCAGGAAGAGAATACATAGTTTCATGATCTCAAAGACCTTCTAAAAGGTTTGCAACTAGGTTTAAATGATGATGCAAGGTTTTAAATGGGTCTTAAACATGATAAAGAGCACATACATTAGGCAAGTGGAGATGGAACAATTTTCACATTGTTTTAGTGATAAGTTTCCAATGTCTTCATGATCTTATAAGGTGAAAATAGGGTTTTTGAGGCTTATATATATTTAGAAAGTAAGGGAGGTTCATTTTATCCTAGAACATTCTTGTGAGAACCTTATAGGCACTTTAAGGGTGGAATTAAAGCCAAAACTGATCAATAAAAGTGCAAAGGTTCTTAAGATAATTTTTCAAGCATGTAGGATTAAAAAACATGAAAGTTTCAGGTTTATAAGGTGAGACTTAGCAAGGAGTCTAAGAAATGGAAAATGATTAAAAATTTTCTACTTTATCTCTAACCATTACATCATTCAAGGAAAAGAGGTGATTTCAGATCCTTTCTAGGAGTTTTCAAATAAAAAAGACCAAGTCCATTCCATCTAAACTATTAGGTGAGATTTTAACCAAATCCATCATGGACAAGCCTTCTCAAGGAGATAACTGGAGTGAACATAGGGTGGCTTACCCTTCACTATGCCAAGCATACAAGTAGGTCTTCATGGATCAACTCCAAAGCATTGAAAGGTCTTAATGTTTTCAACTTTTTGGTCTCTCTTCCTACACATGCCTGAATTGATGGAGGTAGTGGGGAAGTTATTATTGTTTTCTTCTCTCACTTATTGTTCTCTCTATATATGACTTTAATAAAGTATTTTTTTTATGACACATATACTTTGGTGTAACAAAATTTTTCTCTTTTGAATATTGTATGGTGGCTTTAGCCTTGAAATCAATAAAGAACTGAGATTGCCTTTCTTCAAATTTATTGCATTTTATGTGTAATCTTTAGATTGTTGATCTTTGCTTTTGGAATCTATTTTTCCTTGTATTTTTTTCCAATCATTCTCATCTCTATACAAAAGTATATTATTTTATAGGTTGTACGTTGAATATAATTAGGATTATGAAGATTTAGCTTTGGATTGTCACCATTTAAAATTTTTTAGGGTGAATTATGGTCTTTCTTGATATTGTGTTAGTATTCCTACTTGCATGCAAATTACTTTCATGATATATGTGTGAGTTTAAGATTTTGTAGAGGATTTATCAGTTCTAAAGGTTGTATTGTGTTAATTTAAGAAAGTTGAGGAGTTATCTAAGCGTTGGTTTGTCACCACTTTACATATTTAGTTTACCTCTATCCTCTTTTCCATGACAAGAAGCTTATAAATAACTATAAATAAGTCCTTTTAGTAGTGTTTTAGGCCTATAAAATGATCTTATATTAGGTGCACATAGTTTAGGCAAGATATATCCTTCTCTAGAGGTTCATCCTAAAGATCCAAGGTCCCACACCTTGGAGAGGTTCCCATCCCTGCACTAAATCAAACAATGATCGAATAGGTGCAATATTCATGTGACAACAATAACCCAAACCATTTTTCTTGATATTATGGCCCATGGGCCTTGGTTCATTTGAAACACACTATATTTTCTATCATTGGACCCAATACTTTGTCGTCTATGGGAATTCCAATCTCAAAATCCTAGTCTAGGTTCAATTACACAACCTTCCTTTGCCTTTATTGGATTTTATTCACCAATTGATTAATCTATTATGGTGTTTCATTGGTTTCAAAATTGAAAATTTCTATAGGGATACAAAAATGTGTTTTCATAGAGATAGACTTGTCAAATAATCTGAAGGATATTATTAACATCCAAGTCAGTGACAAAAGGATCACTCGACATTTTCTCTATATTAACCTACTAAATAATTTTTTTAACTATCAAGTAATGGAATGTAAAATATGTGAATGCCCACTTATGGCTATCTTTAAGCCCTTTCCTCCTCCCAAAATCTCTTTTAAGCTGAAAAAAAATGTCTAGACATCTAAAAATGGATGGACTATAGTTTCCAACAATAAAAGCATAAAATAGTCACATTTGTCAAGGCCATGACCATTATGAATAAACCCATAGTTGGTTCTTCGACAGTACCAACTTGGTCACTAATTCACGCATTAGTCTATATCCCTCAAGATGCATCCATGACTTAAGTAATGCCAAGCTATCTGGTGGCCTCTCAACTATCACAACCTCATATAGATGTGATTAACTCAGGTACAAGTAGTGACCTAGTGGTGTTTGAAGTCAAATTAGTGTACCACCTCACATGTAACCCATCAACACCTATATAAGGTGGCTAATATGATCAATAAAAATGGAATGGTTTTTAGTTGGGAAGTTTCATGAAGGGAAACTATAAATCCTACCTAAATAATAAGTTTTATACTTTAGATAAGATTTATGAGGAAACTAACATGCTAAAAAAGGTTTATCAATCATTGTGTACTCTTGGAATGTATACACCTTCAAATACATGCCCTGTAATTATATTTTTAGAGATACATATCAATGTTTTTCCAACATGACAATGTTTTGTATGCAATAAGTTAAAATATTAATTTTTTCTCTCACATCCACCATTATAATAATATGGTCAGGTGCCATCTACCAAATTTTTGAGAATGAGATGCGATATGGTGGAGTTATCACTTTAATTTTTCCCTCTCTATATTTTTAGTTGGGGATTAGATCCTAATCATCAGGTTGTGTGGACCATTTTTTATTTCAATGGTCATCTTCTTGGTATTGAAAATGTTTATGCATATGATGATGCAGTGAAATGGGAAACTTTTTGGTGGAATTTATTTAATTTCATCCCTAATGCCAATTGGATATTATGTAGAAACTTTAACATGTTTAAATCCTAGGAAGACAAGGATGGGTTACTCCCCATGTATTGGTGTGCCATGAAAAGAGAGACTTGGTTTTAAATGCATAATAAATTGACACTCATTAACCCCATCCACCATCATCAATTAATTTTAATCTCTTTATGGTTCTTTTGGTATAATATCTATTAGGGAAATTAATGGGTTTCCAAATAGATTGACACAACCATGTAACATAACCAAAAAATAATTTCCTTTACTAATAAATTTTATTGCCATGTGGTTTCCAGTTTGAAACTGTGGGTTTTTTATCACCTTATTATCAAGTTTGAGGTTGAATTTTCTTCCCCCTAGGGATGTCCAAGGTGAAATTTTATCTTAGTAGTACCCATTTTTCTCATTTTGGGACTATGAGACATGTTATTAGAATTTTTAATTTGGTTCCCCAACCTTATGTATCTCTTGGATGGATTGATAGGTGGAGAAATGCCATAATTCAAATAGCTGATTTTATTCACATTTATCTAAATTATCATGTTCATTCCAAACAATCTAACCAATTTCAGTCTATTCATCAAGAATGTCATCTTTCCCATTTTCCCCAGATGTGTTGGGTGTGAGGGGTTCAATTATCTTGTGGATGACTATAATTCTAGAGGTTTGGTCGAGTGTATATATCTTCCCCACTCTAATAATAAACTGGTTAATGGGAAATTTATTGATGATTCCTTCCTCATGCTTATTGAAGAGAAAATTTATATCTACAATGTTATAGAATGTTTAAATATCTTTTGTCTAGCTTCTTGTTCTTTCATTCAATGGAAAAAAACCAAATAATATAGGTAATATATCTCCCTCACACCTAAATGTATTCTATAATATAAATGTATATGTATTAAACTAGGAGAACACTTCAAGTTTATGGCCATCCCCTTTGATTTCAAATCCTCTCCTCAGACGTAGAGGGATATATGGTGCAATGGGTCAAGAAAAGAGTTGGATTTTAAATTTATAAAACCCTCTCTTGTAGGATAGTATAAAATCTACCCTAAAGTGTTAGTTGATACACATGTTTGTTACTATTCTTATTGGTCTCCCTCTAAAGCCACTTATGCCAAGATTAATAGAATTTTGAAGAATTATTTTTGGCCAATTCTTAAGGTACCAAAGGTTTCCATTGGGTTGCATGATATTTTTTTTCAAACCAATATCCCTTAGTGTTATTGGTATTCTTGACATCAGAATCCAAGTCCATGACTTGTGTATAAAGTGGATCATCTCATCCTTATAATAAGAGGAACCATGCAAAATCTTGCATCATAACTGCATCACTCAAGGCAAGCCTATGATAAAGGGAGCTTAGAGAGGGTTAAATATTTATACCCTTTTAATGACTCTGTGTTGATGACTATTGAGGGAACATTTATTTCTAAGAGTATTTTGAAGGACTAGGAAATGCTAAAAAAATATTTACGATGGGATAGAGATGGTTTCAAGGTTGGCTCTCTCTAAACTTCCATTTTTTATGGTGGACTCATCTGCATAATTTTTATGAAGTGTCATTTTCTCTTATGTGGTGGATCAAGAGCCTTAGACATTTTATAAAAGGCATAAAACTCATATATGACATCTTTCTTGAACAAGTAAAGGATTATATTCCTTCGCATGTTTTCAAGGCTTAATTCAACTTATAGGGCTTTGACTAAGAGTCCATTTTGGAAATTCAGAACTTTATATCTAAGGTGAGCCTTAAAAAAATTGGTGTTCAATCTCATTCTAGTGGTGAATAGATTGGAAATGACATGTTGAGAAACATTTGCTCCAACACTAACCTTGGTTAGGTTATCAACTTCTTTCTCCTCAACACATCTAAATTGATGCTCTCAATGTCAAGTGGAGAGTCAATTCTAATGAACAAGTATAGAAAATAATATTTGAGTGGATGAGGATGGATATTATTGAGCCCAATAGGCACTTTTCCTCTAGTGTATTCTTCACCATGGACTTCCTATTGACACTTGGTTAGTTCACATGGGCTTGGTTCATCCTGTCTGCTCAGTCTGTAACCACCTAGAAACCTCAAACATGTGTTTTGGTTATGTAAACATGCCCAATCAACATGTATTTTAAGTCACGCCATATTTAATCCCTTTCATCCATAAATGTTTACTTGGAATATGGTTTTGTTAGGGGACTCATTCATGATTCTTGTAAAATTCTTGCAAATTTGGTCTATTTTTGGAGCTCAATTTATTTTTTTAGTGAAAATAGAAATGATACTATTTTTCCACATACTACTCTTGAAGACTAATTCTATACTAATAAAAGAATTAATATTATTTAAAATGCCATGCTTTAAATTTAACTACAAGTGAAGAATACATGTCTTGAGATGGAACACCTCTAGAATCTTCTAGATCATTAGGAGAGTGTCCCATGTGTTGTTAGCCAGTTCCTCTCGAATCTCCTTGATAACTGTCACCCCAAGGCACTATGTCTACATGCAAAGTGGTAGAACCCACTCTTAAATTAAACACCACAGTAGCTCCCCTCGATATATTTTTCTCACTCTACCAATTAGTCCACTTATGTTTGGTGAACAAGGGTGATCTATACCTAACCAAGGGAATTTCCCTTGGCTTTCACTTTCCATTTCATCCTCTAAGTTGGATATTAAGGAGGATAAATTAAAAAATAAGGATAAGGATGGTCAGGAGACAATACTTGATATGACTAACCAACCCTCTAGAAGTGTTTGGGGGTTAAGGTTGGGCTTGGATAATAAGCCAAACAACTAGCCACCTCCTCTTTTGTTACATGTGGTTGCTCTGATTATTTAGTTTCTCATATAATTTGTTGTTTTCTTTGTTTTCACATTTTTTTGTTGATTTTTTTTTCAAAGTTGAATTTGTATTAAGCTTCTTGGCATTTACCGATGTCATGTTGAAGTGTGATCCTTTCACTATTTTTTAATTACAAATAGCTTATAACAATGTCATATCAATATATGGGAATAGATTTTTCAATTAAAAATATATATCATTTACAGTAATCTTTAAAATTTCAAAAATATTATTTAATTTAATTTTTATTAAACATTATAGAAAAATTAAACTAGCTTATTACATTTGTTTTTTTGTTGTTGTTGTTTTTGTTATTACTACTATTACGATTATTACTATTATTATTACTATCATCATCATCATCATCATCATCATCATCATCACCATCATCATCATCATCATCATCATCATCATCATCATCATCATCATCATCATCATCATCATCATCATATGAGAAGAGTGAGGGTTTTGGAGGGATCACACAACCAATTACAAAGCCACAAACAATAAAACAAGAGGTCTAATAAAATAAACCACTAGCACCATGACAGCCTATTGCCCACACATGGTCCTAACCAAATAGAAAAAAAAAATCAATTAGCATAAACTCTACCTATGATCAACCAAAAGGTTGCGATCTCAAGATAGGGAGAATACAACCAGCTAACCTCACAAAAGAACCAAAACTAAATGGAACAAAGATACTTTCATCTCAAGCTACCCTTCAAGTAGAAAACAAGGAAGGGGCACCCAATATAAAAATAACAAGGCCATAAGTCTAACCAAGGGTCAAACAATATTCTCCCTCGGTAAGAAAGGAGGCCCTCCATATTCTATTGAGTACCATATCTCACCATTTCTTCGACGTTGGATCTAAGTCTTTTTGCATATGATCTCCATCCTTTCCTTTTGATCGTAGATTCCAAAAGAGCTTTGGGATCAACAACCAATGATCAATAGGGGGTAACCATCCCAACATGCTGAGGAGGTTTTGGGTCCACAACAAAAACATATACCACCTTCAGAAGGTCCCCCCTCTTGGACAGGATGTGAGAATCGATGGGTAAGAAAGGGGGAGGAGAAGACGCTAAAAGATGGAAGAATTTTCCATGGTTATGCGAGATGAAATCCTCATTAGGGCCATCATCCTTCATCCTCCAAACCAACAAAGAGTAAGATGGTGAACGCTGACAACCTTTTGAGGTGCACACAGTTGCCTAGTGTCTAAGAAGATTACAACAAAAAACCTTAAAAGGAAGGCCTTCATAGTTAAGGAATTAAGTCCAAGAATCACGAGAAGAAACTAGATGAACTAAATGAAAGAGAGGTTTAGAAAGGTTGATGACAACACAAGCTCTCATGAATCTTCCTCCCAAATATTTTCATCGATTCTCATAAAATTATGAACATTTTGATACACTCCTCTTTTATCAAAATGGCCAGAAGATTGTACAATCTAATCCACAAATAAGTGACGAAGATTTCCACCTTCGTTGGATTAAAAAAGGCATCCAAGGACAAAAAAAGAAGCCAAAGTTGCTAGTGAACCAAGGCCCTAATGACCAAAGAAAGCCCTAATATTAAGGGCTTTGGAAAACAACTTGGAAAAAACCGACGCTGAGCATCGAGAAAGAAGGTGCTACAATGGAGCTCAAAACCTTTGAGGCTTAGATGGTCAGATCATCCAATGAAAGAGGGGAGCCAACACATTTTCCAAAACAAGCATCTATTGTTGATATCCAATTCCATACCTTGTATAAGAGAGTCCAAAAAACCCAACTTCAGATACTCCTTCAAAAAAAAACACTGAAACACCCCTGATAAAAAAAGATAAGGGAATGGAATCAATTGCAAAAAAAATGAGGACACTCTTACCTACAAATAAAAAGGAAAGAAACTCAATATTATTTTAATACAATCACATCGAACTAAATAAAATAATAGAAAAAATAATATAAGAAAAATTTATGTTTCCATAATCCATAGAATATATAAATAAATATTTTAAACAAAAATTTTAATTATTTATCATATAATTAAATAATTAAAAAAAAAACAAAACAAACAAAAGAAGAAACAAAACAAACATGATATAATTCGAAACATTCATTAAATTTTTTTTCCCATTATTTTTAAAAAAACTTACATTTAATTTATTTCTTTTCTTCTTAGAAAAAATCGATACACAAACTTCAATATTGTCAATTCATGAAAAACTTAAACTTTACACATGCATTATAACATATATTCCTTTCAAAGACAAAGGAACAATCGATATAAATTTGCCAACCTTAAAAGATTGACCAATATTTC
Organism: Torreya grandis; assembly: GCA_037957365.1. Taxonomy (NCBI): domain Eukaryota; kingdom Viridiplantae; phylum Streptophyta; class Pinopsida; order Cupressales; family Taxaceae; genus Torreya; species Torreya grandis. The sequence continues at coordinate 991,123 of JARHVA010000215.1, read as the reverse complement.
AAATGGTTGTTAATGTTGTTGACGTTTGAGCACTTTTTATTTATAAAGGGTAAGTAAGGTTTTAATCTTCTGATGAATAGAGGCTTAACATTGAACGTAATTAAATTTTATTTTTTAATTAATAAAATTTGGTAAATTTAATAGAATGAATAATTTTTTTTGTATCATTGAGGGTAAATGTTTTTAACCGGAACTATGAATCGATTTTAAGGCACAAAACATGGGACTAAAAGAATTCTTCAACCCTAAGAAATACTCCCAAAACAAATAGAGGAAAAGTAAGCACAAACACACCTCCATTGCGCATCAACGAAAGTGCAATAAAAAAACATCATAGTTACCAAAGATAATAACTATGATTAGAAGTGTTACCAACCAAACATAGATCATTGCGCATAAAGTAGAGGGAAAGAGTTAACCACAAAAAAAAAACCCTCTTCTCTCTAGTTAGGGAAAGAGGTCCTCCATTATCCATTGAGATATGTCTTTTACCATCTCCTCCAACTCCAACTTCAACCTCTCTACCTCTAATCTTTGACCTTTCCTTTTAATCATTAAACCACATTAACTTTCAATACAAATTCTTCATATTCCTCAATCTCTTAATACTAAACTTAAAAAATAGATGATTATCAATGCAAATTTCATAAAAATATTTATTCTTTCAATAAATTTAACCAAATCTTAACTACCATTTCAACATTATAAATACACAGCCTTGAATAAAATCAGCCCCATCACAACAATGCTCATAACCATGGAGGGTCCAAAAACTGTGCCTGCGTTAGAGATTCGTGGCTTGGCTGCAAGAAACCATGACAACTAAGCATATGAAATGCGAGGTAAAATAATAAAATCTGGGTTAAAATTCAAAGCCAGAACAGGACATAATAAAAATGAATCTACCTGGCGCGCACTGGCTGACAGGCGGAGTGCTGACGTTGCACGCACGTGGAAGTTCCAGAGCCTGTGTCTGATTGACCCCGCCCGCATTGTTGGTCGTGAACACCTGGCAGAGACAGGTGGCATCCGTCTTGACAACCGAAGCTAAGGCGCTGCAACAAGCCTGTGACGGATTCTTAACGTCCTCGCCACCCGAAATATATTTGATGCAGGAAGCCAAGCTGGCAAGCGCATTTGTACAACCAGCTGGCGCTGACTGTGCATCCACAGCAGAGATCCACAACGCCACCGTGGCTATTACACCCATGAATGCCCTCCTCTGAGTCATCCTAATGGTAATGGTGCAGACAAAATGTATGAAAATACAAACCCAGTATAAAAAAATGTACGAAAAATAAAGCCGAAAGATAGAATTGAAGTGGGATTATAAAGAAATCTGAGAAGGGAATAATGGGTCGCAGAAGGATTTTATGGAATTAAAGTGAAACGATTAAAATTGGTAGTTTTTTATGGTTCACCAAATGCCTTCTACTCCATGTCGCTGGGGTAGGTGGTTTTGGGTAAGCTAACCAGATGATCGTTTGACAGGATTGGAGTTCGCCATATACTTAATGGGTACGCCTTCGAATTGGTTCTCCGACCCGATAATCCTCAAATCATCTCTTCTGGAGAATGCCATGCGGCTTTGCTATCAGTGGTAAACGAGTTTTCTTTAATGATTGATAAAATTTTAAAGATATTTTAGTTGAGAAGAGAAAGACATGTTAGTTGAGAAGAGTTGAATTAAATAAAGATAACTTAAAATCACATTTAGATTTTTTTTTTTTTTTTTTTGTTTTTGTTTTTGTTTGGTTGGGGGGGGGGGGGGGGGAAAGTAGCTTATATATTTCATTATTTAGAACAAAATTTATGTTTGATTAAAAATTTAATTATTGATAAAATTTTAAAGATATTTTAGTTGAGAAGAGTTAATTAAATAAAGATAACTTAAAATCATATTTTAATTTTTTTGGTTTGAAAGTATGTTATATATTTCATTACATAGTCAAGAAAAAAATATTATAAAAAGAAAACAAGGTTTAAGGTTGAACATCAAACAAACAATAAAATAGAGATATTATTTTTTAGAAGAACATGTGACTTGCTTAAAGCATCTTTTTTCATTTTCTTTGGGTTGATGTTCCTTAGACGTGTGGTGATCAACCATTGCCAAAAAAACTAACTATTGCTTGTATCCCACTTAAAGATAGGGATAAGATTCTCTGAGGTTAGATTTTCATGGGCCAAATTGGTCTCTTCTTGTTTTATGCTAAATAGGTTCAATACGTAAATACACTGAACAAATAAAATGTTTGAATATAGAATAATAATATTTAGGGTTTGAGAAATATATATCAATTTATTATAAATTAATCCATTCAAACATGTGCAATAAATACAATAAAACACTAAGGAATCAAGGGATAAAGGGATCATATCTTGTTTTGACAATGATCTAGATTTGTCTCAAGCCTATGATGAAGCTTTTTGTTTTGTATGTTTGCATTATGACTGTCTTTGATGCATGGACACTACCGTTGGATCCAGACACTATTGTTAACACTAGTGTCCAACCTTAAATACGAGCTATAACTAATCCAAATTTTTCTTGAAGGTGTGATGTTGCTTGTGACCCTATTTTTGATCTTCACAATCAATTAAATGCAAGTGCAATGCAGTCAATGAGAAAAACCCTAGCTTCTTTGCATCTGACCTCTTGTGACCTAATAAAAATGGGTTAGAGCGTGAATCAAGATAACCTTAGCAATCCCAATTGTTTCTAAGTGCTACCTACATAGCCAAAACTCCAAGGAGGGCCTCAAACTCACATGTAGTTTGCTCTTTAAGATAAGTGTGTGTAATGGTGATTGTACAACTATATACTCTTTCTCCTACTGCAAAATTTTGTACAAGAAATGAAAGTGCAAATTGATATTTTGAATACTTCAAACTTACAATTATATCAATTTGGTTTATGATGCAATTTGAATAGCTTTTGAATAATAAAAAGTACTTTCTAATTGATAAGCTTACATGGTTTAATGAACTAGACCATAATTCTGTATATATATAGGGAACCCATTGAATTCTGAATTAGAACCTAGTGGCATGCGAAAAATTAAAAATAGAAAAAATATATAGTACTAGACAAATGTTCATGAAGAATACTACATGGAAAATGATCAAAAGATAAGGCTAGACATGACCGCTAATTTTGGACATTACTGTCAATGCTAATGACCTCAACCACTGGTAGTGTCCAGGAGATAAAAACATAAAAAAAGATCACGAAACAAGAAGGGATCCCTAAAACACATTGGATACATGCATACTAGGTAATTTACAAAGGATAAGAAATATTAGGTAAAATAAATAAAAAGACGTGAACTAAAAATGGTCCATGTAAGATCATGCCACTAGATGCTTAACTCTTTGTCAAAAGGCCTATATCTACAGAACTCTGAAACACATACTATGAAACTATGTTTGTACCAAATATGGGTATCTACATTACCCCCTACTCCCCTTCACCTCCCGCCGCCCCCTTGATCTAGTAATGCATGAAAATGAAATTACTAATTTAAAAGAAAGAAAACATGTACCTTAGTGTATGCAACACACCTTGTCTTTGCTTGAACTCTATTTAAACCTGTTGTTTGAGTGTTACCTATAACCAAAATCATGTCATAGCGTAATCAACACATATAATCTGAAAATGACCAATAATAGAAAGTATCTACATAAATAAAGAGCATGGATATGATACACTTGTGTATGCAATGTGTAATGAAGATTATAGGATATCAACAAGCTAGTAAAGTAGAAAGTGATTTGAGACCTCATCCATTTTATGGCCAAGAAAATGAATAAGTACACAAGTGATCATATGGGCTACACCCTAGAAGTTCCATATCTTAAACAGGCAGGTTTGGGAGGTGATCATGCCCCCAACCTAGTATAAGGATAATGGTGCTACAACTATCGAGAGTAGTACATCCCAACCAACACAACTCAAGTGTAAACATATATGTAATCTAGTGTAGGATGAATGATTCAATCAAGCTCATCCTATAAATTTGGTGAGGTTAGCTTATTTAATCAACAAAACCTATAATATAGTGAGATTGGATGATTTAATCACTCTAATGTATAAATAAAAGTCAACTGTTACAGATAGATAAGGCTCAATAACAATACATCCTGGTGTAATTGGTGCATTATGGTGAAATATTTTTGTATATTTATAATTTGGTGAATTTGGAAAATAAATCAATGTATTTGGTAAATAATATAAAGAATTAACTATGTTTATTCCCCCTATCATGTCTAGTGTAAGCAATGTGTTTTTTGTATCTTGGCATAAGTGTGGAGGTCATGTCTTTATGACATTCCCCCACTAAAATCTAGAGATAATGAGTATTGAGTAAGTATGGAGGTCATCTATATATAACATGCCCCACTAAAATATGGAAACTATGTAAATGTGGAGGACATGACTTTATGCCATGCCCCCACTGAAATGACCCCCTCCCCTCCTTTTTGATATGAGGGGGATAAAATCTAGTAGTCACCTCAATGCAAAATAATGGAGTGACCTTAATGCATATGCATCAAGCATATAGAAGTTGATAGTGTATCAGTGATATGCCTTAGCAATTTTTCATGTTTTTAGTTTAAAATATAGCATTGTATATTGATGTTTCACATTTGAATAATGCATCCCAACACAATTCATGGTTTTGTATTTGGATAAACACTGTTCAAGATATTGTTTTTTGAAATTATGATTATAACAGATAACATAAGATATATAAGTGATGTAGTATAAGTATCATAAGATATAACACTGTAAATGAAAAGTATGGATACTTTCCAAAGATAATTTTAAACATGGACACTTAAAAATATGAATAATACCCTATCAAAACATTGAAAACATACATAATTACATTAGTTAATATTTATTAAAATCACCATGAAGATGTGAACTGATTGGAAGTTTCATTGTATTTTTCAAAAAAGATTATAATTATCTAATGACTTAAATGTAATATTCAAATAAAGATATAGTTTTTAATATAAATTCAATCAATTACTTTTTTAATTTATCTAGTTAATTAACACAACCACATATTCCATTATCAATGAACACATGTTCAACCTACTATTTTCACCTTTTCCAATGTCCTTTTAAAATTGGAGTTTTGAATCATGAAATATAAATTTATTAAATAAGTGGGTAGTTGTCAGTGTTTATGGATGTCATCCTCAAATGCACGAAACTAACACACCACCAAAATAAGTGTGATTTACACAAACTGAAATGCTCTCTTAATTATTTTCTCCCTTTGAATGCAGTATGATGACACCATAATTAAATTACTCGTGGCCAACTTGCACTATACACTAGATACACATAATCTTGAGTTTCCATTATATTTTCCTATGATTTTTTTCCTATCACATATTTAGGTGTGATATATCTTTATTTAATAGTTTTCCCCTTAGAATGATGAGTTCAACATATATTACAATCCATCAATTTTCAAGATTTGAAGGATAGATGCTTTCTTGGTGTTTTGAAGAATAACTTAAGTTACAGTGGCATATTTTGAAAGACATTATTTTCAACTCAATTTTCAAGATACCCTTTAAAAAATGACTTTTTCATACATTAGTTACTCCTATTTTTTTAAATAGGTGTAAGATTTCAAGCCCATACTTAATAAAAAAACATTAGTTAGAAAAATTGACTTTTTCATACATTAGTTACTCTTAATTTTTTTTTTATAGATGTAAGGTTTCAAGCCCACAATTAATAAAAAAAATTCAAATGCATGGAAATAGATTTCATATCAATATTATGATAATAACATTCAATCAAAAATAAATTCTTCAATTATTATTTACATCATTATCACTATGTTTCGCTAGACCCTGTTAGGAAACCATATACTCTACAACAAAAAAAATTAATAGAATGCAATAATAGAGATAATTAAATATACAATTTACTCAACATGCATGAGATAAAACAAAAGATTTTTGTGGTAAAACCTTAGCAAATCTAAGAAAGCATCCACAGTGTAAGATATCAAGATTTATTAATTTCAAGATGAATAGATTACATGTGAACTTGCTATGTAGATCAAATGCAAAGTCTACAAAGATAAATACACCTAATCGGTAAATCACCATTAAGATTCCTCCTCCTAAAAATAGAGTGTAAAAATGCCATTAGGACTTTCCTACTAAAAATAGAATTTGGTGGAATTTATCTTAATAGAAATAGGTGTTTAAATCCTTGATTATCCCCCTATGACAATAGTTTGGGGGGTGTTTCCCCACCATACCCCCATGTCAAGTTGTGGGATACAAAGTATGCCATAAAGGGATCCAAAACTTAAATTTCTTATCATGTATCTAACAATCTCCACCTTATCAATAATTTCCACTTGATATCCTGATGACCAACTCACCACCTTTTCTGCAAGCCAAGAGAAACCAAACACCTTATTAACTTCTCTAATAATACTAGTTTTGTGAACATATCAACACTATTTTCCTATGTGTGAACCTTTTCAAGTACTACTTTTACTTCATCAATCACTTGTTTGATAAGATGGTATTATACAACAATATGCTTTGTCATGCTATGATAAGCTAGATTCTTGGCCAAATAAATTACATTTTGACTATCATACAATGCCTTCATTATGGATTGCTCTCTTTCAAACTCACCTAATATCCCCTTTATCCAAATTGCCTCCTGACAAGAATGATAGGTAGCCACATATTATGCCTCAGTAGTTGATGTAATAACAATCTTTTGAAGCTTTGACATCCAACTAATAGGTCCACCTACAAGTTTAAAAACATAACTATAAGTCAATCTTCTTTTTATCTAAATCACCTATAAAATCTAAACCAACTTATCCACAAATAAAATCACCATTATTATTATTATAGGTGATGTAATAGTCACTTGTGCCTTGAAAGTAGTGAAACACACACTTCACTCTTACCTAATGTTCTTTACCTATATTGTCCATATATCTACTAAAAACTCCAACTGCATGTGAAATGACATGTCTTGTACATACCATAACATACATTAAACTTATTACTGCACTAGCATATGGTACATGAGACATATACTCCTTTTCTTCATCACTACTAGGACATAAACTTAGATAAAGTTTGGAATAGGAAGCAAAAGGGATACTAATTGGTTTCACATTCTTCATACCAAATATGATTAGTATCTTTTCCAAATACCTCTACTATGATAAATCTTACCATTTTTCCTATCTTTATGTATTTGCATGCCTGATATTTGTCTTTCTTCTCCTAGATCCTTCTTAACAAATGTACTAGCTAGATGAACCTTTAAACTGTTGATATCTATCATGCTTTTGATTGATACAAGCATATCATCAACATACAATGCTAATATAATGAATAAGCCATTGTCTAAAATATTTAAGTAAACACAATGATCATACTCACTCTTAACAAAATTATGGCTCCCCATGAAGGAATCAAACTTCTTATACCATTGCCTAGGTGACTTTTTCAGGCCATACAATTATTTTCTAATCTTCCAAATAGATCTCTTTTATCTATCTTATACAAAACCTTTTGGTTATTCCATAAATATAATCTTCTAAATATCCATGATATAATGTTGTTTTAACATCCAAATGCTCTAAATCCAAATCAAGTAAAGCCACTAATGCTAAAATAACTCGAATTAAAACAAGTTTAACAATTGGTGAGAAGATTTCATGGTAATCAATACCTTATTTCTATGCAAATCCTTTTTACACCAATTTGGCCATGTACCTTTCAACTTTATGATCAACACATATCTTTCATTTCTAAACCCATTTATGGCCAACAAGTTTTCCACCTTTTGGAATTTTGACTAAGTCCCATGACTTGTTCTTATCTAAGGTAACCATTTCCTCATGCACTACCTGTTTCCATTTTTCACTATTTGCATCTTATAATGCTTCTTGATAACAATTAGGTTACCCATCATTATAAATCAAAGTAATCAAAATATTGGGACTATACTTACTAGGAGGATTCCTAACATGTGTAGATATCCATTCTAGCTATGGAGGTGTTTCCTATTGAGATGTTTCCTCAGGTTGTTATGAAAGTTCAACATCTTCACCATCAAAAAATGGTTGAATTTCCTCCTTTCCAGAATATGAAAATAACACAATTTCAACCTTGACATGTTGGTGTTTAAGATCCTTTTTTTATTTCATTTCTACATCTAATTTTAGAAAAGATGATTAATCAAATTATACATCCCTAAAATGCTGATTTTATGGGTAGTATGATCCCACATTTTGTATCCATTAACACCATCTCCTTCACCATACTTATTAATTATGTAATTATTAGATCTTGGGTCTAACTTTGAATGATGATTCTTATTAGTAAGTGCATAAACATTACAACCAAAAAAATTAAATATGAATAATCACATGGATGACTTATCTATACCTCTTCAGGAATCTTATAGTCTATTACAATTGATGGTTAGAGATTTACCAGATAGCATGTTGTATAAAGTGCTTCTACCCATAAATACTTGTCCAAATCTACATTATTGAACATGCTCCTTACTCTCTCTAGAAGAGTCCTATTTCTATGTTCAACAACCTTGTTTTGTTGTGGTGTATAGATAGTGGTTTTATGCCTTTAATTCCCATCTTCATTACAATAGTTATGAAACTCCAAGGATGTGATTTTTCCTCCATTATCTTTCTTAAACATTTGATTGATGTACCTATTTTCTCCTCAACTAAAGCTCTCAACTAATTAAATACATTGAAAACATAATACATTCTTTTAAGATAGTAGACCCATACTTTTTTGGAATTATCATCTATAAATGTAATAAAATACAATGATCCTCCATAAAAAAATATAGGGGATGAACCCCATATATTATAATGAATATAGTCAAGAATTCCTTTACTTACATGACTTTTTTCACTAAACTTCCATCTACATTATTTACCAAAAACATAATACTTGTAGAAATCTAAATCTACATATTTTAAACCAAGAAGTAACTCATGATTTTTTAGTACCGTTAACCCTTTCTCACTCATGTTTCCCAAATGTATATTTCATAGATGAGTAGGGTATTATATTATTTTAGATACCATAGTTTCCTTATTGATATCTGCACTCCCTTGTAATATGTAAAGGTTCCCAACTTTTAGATCCTTTATTACAGCTAAGGCACCCTTAGACACCTTAAGATCTCCACCTTGACCTATGAAATTATAACTATAGGAATATAATTCATCCAAATAAATCAAATTTCATTTAATTTCTAGTACATGTCTTACTTCTGTTAGAGTCCTTACTATACCATCAAACATTTGTATCTTAATGCTACCTATCCATTCAATCTTACAAGAAATATTATTTACCAAAAGAACAAAACTTTTGTCATGGGTTTGGTAAGAATAAAACCAAATCCTATGCAAACACATGTGATGTTTAGCACCCAAATCCAATAATCATTCATGATGATAAGAGGAAACATTACAAACATATAAAACTTCATCAGTCATACCTTCACTTGTTTCTACTTGATTTCCTTCCTTGGTGAATTCTTCCTTCTTTTCACCTTCTTTTCTCTTCAATCAATCCTTGTTAAGATGATCTATTTTACTATAGTGTTAGCACATTTTCTTACTCTTACTATCTTATGACTTATATCTCAATGTGCCTTTCGAGCTTTGCCCTCTTTATTTAGATCTTCCCCTAGCAATCATAGTTTCAGGAGTAGAGGTCTCTAGACTAGATTTTCTCTTCATATACTCAACCAATAATGCTCCCATAATAGAATCATAGTCAAGATAATCAATAGTACTGAAGCTAATAGAGGTTACTATATGATCCTAAAAAATCTGAAAATGTACATAACAAGGTGCCTACCTTGTTTTCTTCATCCACTTTCACACCAATACTAGTCAACTGACATAATAGAGTATTTAAAGTATTTAAATTATCAAAAAAAACCATACCTTCCTTCCTTCATAATGTATATAACTAACTCTTCAATTAAATACAATTTTTTATATATTTCATCATGTACAAGCTTTCTAATCTTGTCCATAAGGCTATCATGGTCTTTTCTCCAGCAACATTGAAAATAACCTCATCTGCTAGACATAATCATACTGCACTAAGAGTTTTTGTATCCAAATAATCCCATTATTGGTCATCCATCCCCAAAATTTTATTTTTTAGGGATTCTTGCATCCCATGTTACACCAACAAATCATGTGCTTTGATATTCCACAACTCAGAATTATTCTTGTGGTTAAACTTATCCACCTCAAAATTTGCATTCAAAAATTTAGCCATTTGATGCTACACAAAATAACACAAATTCCAAAACATAGCTGATGCAAGAGTAACCTTGATATGATATCAATTGTTAAGAAACTATACACTCTAATTAGAATGAAATAATAGAGATAATTAAATATACAAAATACTAAACATGCATGAGATAAAACATAAAAATTTTATGGTAAAACCTTAGCAAAGCTAAGGAAACATCCACAATGCAAGATATCAAGATTTATTAATTCCAAGATGAACATATTAAATGAAAACTCATTGTGTATATTACACATGAAATCCACAAAGATAAATATGCCTAATTATAAAATCATTGTTAGGATTCCTCCTTCTAAAAATGGAGTGGAAAAATACCAGTAGGACTTTCCTTCAAAAAATATAATTACACCTCTAAAAATATAATTTGGTGTAATTCATCTTCCTAGAAATGGGGGTTTGACTCCTTGATTACCCCCATGTGATAATAGTTTAGGGGGTGACATTCCCCCCCATCAAGTTATGGGCTAAAAAATGCACAATAAAGGGATCCAAAATTTAACTTTGTTGTCACATATATAATAGATCTAATGCATATAAGAGTCTTACTCTATCTAGGTATTCATATTTGGTACTTACATCTTCTGTGAAACTCTCCAAAAACAAATGTAAGTCTTATTGGTATTCTAAAGTTTTGGTTCTCCTTCAAATGTTGGATAATGATGTAAAATGATTCCATGCCTTGTCATCTTGGGGCTTCTACTAATTCTCCTCATCTTACTAAATAAGAAGTAAAAAAAGGTTAATCGGGAAGTGAATAATAGGATATATGGATTAATCCAAAATAACCTAACACCAACACTTTTTTGTTATTTAAAATTTTTTGTGCTTCCACAAGGATTAATTTGAAGTGCTTTAATACATGAATACAATTTTATCATGCTGCTTAAGGAAATCTTTAGACTATTTTTAATTTTTCTGTCATCAATGTTCTATGGAATCAAACCATGACTTTTCATAAAATTAATGTAAATAAAAACTTGATTTTCTATAACTTAAAAGTGAAAAATGTTTTGTAATAATATTCCACTCTATATTATGACAATTGTGTAAGATACCATTGTATTTTTCAAGACATTCCTATACATTCCCAATAACATTCATTCAATTTGATCCAAAAATATGTTTAATTTTTTTTTATCTACAATCCATTCAACTTTAAATTCTTAAAATATGAGTCCATACTTCCAAACAATATGTTAATAAAACTAGAAGAGATATATTGAAAAAACATAAACCAAACAACAAAGTCTAAATCCATAACATAGTACATGTCCAAAAATAAATCCTACTATATTTTTTCATTATTTTATTTTCTATTTATATAATTGTTTTTTAATTTTAGACATGCATTCTACACTCCCTTTGTGTTATGGATTCGTCTATTATCGTCTTCAATCCCCTACGGCATCTAGTGGACATTAATACCATAATTAGTTTTAAAAATCAATTGTTATCTTCCATGTGGGTTTATGCTTTCAACAAGGTCTACCTAGATAAATTTTGTATATTTCCATAAATTTAATATAATCTACAAATACTATCTATTGTGAGCTAAATTTGATGGTTGTATGACAATATTTGTATTTTTTAACTATAAAATACAATAATTTTTTAATAGACTAAATCAAATGCAATGTAAAATTTTAAGTAGAATGTCAAAAAATTTAGACTCTCTCTCTCTCTCTCTCTCTCTCTCTCTCTCTCTCTCTCTCTCTCTCTCTCTCTCTCTCTCTCTCTCTCTCTCTCTCTCTCTCTCTCTCTCTCTCTCACACACACACACACACACACACACACACACACACGTGTGTGTGTGTGTGTGTGTGTGTGTGTGTGTGTGTGTGTCTATATGTTTATACACACATACATACATACATACATACATATGTGTGTGTGTGTGTACATGCACGCGTGCACGTGTGCGTGCGTGCATGTATACATACATACATATATATATACAGACATATATATATATATACACACACACACACATATATATATACATATATATACGTACATACATATATATATATATATACATATATATATATATACATACATATATATATATATATATATATATATAGATATATACATATATATACATACATACATACATACATATATATATATATATATATGTATACACACACACACACACACACACACACACACACACATATATATATATACATACATATATATATATATATATATATATATATATATATACATATACATACATACATACATATTATTACATACATACATACATGCATATATACATACATATATATATATATATATATATATATATATATATATATATATATATATATAAAGTGTAAATTTTAGTGATGAATATTTGTTAATTCATGAATATTCAATTTTTGAGAAATTATAGTTGGTGATTTTTTAGGAGTAGTACATAGGACCCATTCACCTCAAATTTTGGGATGTAAAATTTTTTAGGGGTCATCTCACCAATAGTTTATAACAATTATGTGGGAATCCATATGATTTTTCTTATATATATAGTATATATGTTCACAAGAGTTACTGTCCAAGACTCATACTTTACCTCATTGGTAAGTTAAATATTGAGGCTACCTGACAAATAAGTTGTGGGATAAATGAAAAATAGTATAAAAAAATTTCCTAAACCTTAATATTATTACATGTTTTAATTATTCTTGAAGATATCTATAATTTAAAAAAATATGCCTCAATCTGAGTCTGTATGCAAAAGCTATTGCCTTGAGAAGTTGGCATTCGATTACATCACATCATGCCCTTGGTATCACTTAGTTGCATCATGGTGTTGTTACCTAGTAGAATCATGATGTTATCACTTGATATAATGTTTTCATTCAAAATAATTATATCACTTGAAAACATGTTTTTGCTCAATAAAATGTTTTTGGGTGACAACATGTTATCGGGTGACAACATGCTGTCAGGTGGTAGCATGCTATCGGGTGACATCATTATCGACCAGATTAAACTTATAGTCAAATGGGGTAAAATAATACAATTTTAAACTTTTGAATAATGTTTTAAATGTCCTATAGGGGTCTCATAATGTTTTATACATCTCACTTGGCCTTGCCTTAATCCTTGTCTAAGCTCACCCTCCTTGAAATGGCCTAGCCAACCAAAGTCAAACCTTGGTCAAAATTGGTCAAAGCTCCATTTTGTGTCAATTTGTCATAAAATGGTATTTAAAATGTTCCAATGTGTTAACAAGTCATAAATTGGTCATTTGTTATGTCTCATGTGCAAAAAGGGGTCTTTTAGCCACTTTCTAGCCTATTAATTGACTTGTATGGACTTCCAAGAGGTAAAATTTGTCACCAAGGTGAGTTTCAAGTTCTAAGAGGTCATAATAATGTTAGTGATAGTTTTATGTGAGCTAGGAGTCAGTTATAATCAGAAAATGAGAATTTCTCCTTGTTTTTAGGCCCTTTTAGGCACTTGTATGGTCTCCATGATCTGATCTACAGCTAAAAACATGAGTGGAGTGTCTCTTCACCTCTTAACACCAATTTAAACATTTTTTTTTTAAAATGATAATGTAAAAAAAATCATATATAACTCCTTTTCCTCATTTTTCTCTTGGCAAGCAAAGAAAGATCAACTTCAAGCACTTGGTACAAACGGTACAAGTGGAGTTGGGAGGAGTGATTTTGGGGGTGGGTTTTAATCTAAGTGAAATTAATTTACATAATAATAACTTTCATATTTTTGGCTCCTCTTTCATAAACTATTACTAACACTCCAGGAAACTTTTTATGCATGTTCAACCATGAAGGGGTCTCCTTTTGAGCTAGTTTTAGAAACTTGGATTTGTTTTGATAAGTGAAGTGTTTTCATGTGTCTCTAAAGGATTTTATAAAAGTTATCCATTTTTATCTTGGTTTTGATATTTTAAAATTATTAGAAGAGTCTTTCTAAGTTTTTTATTTCTCTAAACCATGTTTTCTACCTTTTTCTCAAAATATGCACCTATAGGTACCTTGAATGGAAGTTTCCAATGTTAATGTTAGGAATTAAACTTATATCATGTGAATTTAAGTTAAAGTTCATTTAATGAATCAAGAATAAACTTGAGGCCTAAACTATACACCTTGTCTACCTTTTCCTTCACTGCCTATTACATTTGTATACACACCTACAGGAGGGCTCAAACATGGATCTAAGATGCTTAAGGAGTGACAAGGCATGTGATGGTACCTATATCAAACCCTTACATATTGAAAGGTCCATGATAGAATTGTGTAAAGTGATATAATGGAAAATAAGTCATGAAAAACCTTCCTAGAAGTGAAGACTAAGTTTAGTGTCCCAGTCCCTAAAATGTCCAAATAGAGGTCTAGGAGGATTTTTGAGATATAACGAAACATGTTTATATGACCCCTAAGGTGTCTACATGGAATTATAATGTTATATATATATATATATATATATATATATATATATATATATATATATATATATATATACAATAGAATTTAAAAATATGAAGGAGGATGGATAAGTGGAAGATGATGTTTGAAGACTCTAAAGATGCCATGAAAAACACTAAATACACTCAGAGACCTCTACAGGCTTGAGATCAACAATTGGATTTTTTCCATAAAAGTTGAATATTACAACTTTATCCATATGTGAGTGGTTATAAAGGTTTCAATGGCCACTCAAGAGCTAAGAAGGGCAAATAAATATGACTCTTGATGTGATAATCCCCTGCATACTCCCCTTTGTCCGTACATAAGCCTGGGAGAGGCCATCTACAAGCAGAGTTTTAAAAAATGAGCTAAAGGTTAAATATTGATTTTTATTATATAGTTTATAAGGAGAATAAAATGTTTTGTGACCCAAATAACCTCATGATAATTTATATAATCTTCATACAAGTTCAAACATCACAAAATATACTTATAGTCATGACAAATGCATAAAACATAGCCAAGCCAGGGGATGTCCTCCTTGAGGAACTAAGCATAAAGTAATGTTATTTTGAAGGATTAAAAAGTGGAATAAAAGAAAATCAGGGTTTTATAAACTAATAAAAATTAATATGAGGTTCACAAACATCAAACAAAGCTTGGACCTAGACCTACTAGAAGTCTCAATCCTTAATGAGTAGAGCCTAATCTTGGGAATGAAAGTTGCATTGGTGTAAGAGGTTGAGCCTAGCATTGGAAAATGATGGAGGATAAATTTTATTATCTTGAAAAAATTCAAGGGTATTTTTATATTATTTTTCAAAGCTTAATCCATAACAAATTCACCTATAGTAGGGGTCTCTAAATGAGAAACACAATCAGACACCTAAAGGAGAGCTCATCTTGTAGGTTTAGGTTGTATGGTGGAAGTGTTATAGCTATATAGAGTAATTAATGGTTTAAATTAATTAAAAACATGATTTTTTCACAATATGGGCACCCGAAATGGTAATTCTCACCAAGTAATAATCTAGAACATCCAAGAAACATTGTCATCATAACACCTTTGCACACAATCCTGCACTCCAAAGTCTACCTTGGAAATGGTGTTAGATGGAGGTATAAAAACTTGGATTTCAAGGTTTATTTTTGGTATAGAACACTATTTTGATATGGGTAATAACCTGAAATTATTGGTTTTAATAAGAGGAATGGGAATATACCCCTATTTTGTCTAAAAGCAGGGGCATTTTTTCCATGCCTAAAGAGATAGTTTGAAAAAGAAATGGGTG